>WBMY01007375.1:56461-110901 GCA_013397315.1 Donacobius atricapilla | reverse complement strand
TGTTAAAAAAAAAAAAAAAAAAAAAAAAAAAACCAAAAAGGGTTGAAAAGGAGACCTACAAGATAAGATTAAGGAAACTGGGTATAGCTGGACTGGAACAAATTAATCTAAATGGCAGGAGGGAGGATTTAGGTTTTAAGTACAAACCAACCTTTATAGCTTTAAGAAAAGTTCAGCCATGGAACAAGCTGCCAAGGAAGGTTTTAGCCTTACCATCACTAGAGATACTAAAAGGCAGGAGACCATCTGTCAGGGAGAGTTTAGGGATTAAAAAAAAAAAAAAAACAACCCAGAAAAAAAATGCACTGCCTTAATTTAAGAATTGAGCTAAGTAACCCATTCATGACTAGACTTTAATGGATTAGAAACGGCATAACTTCTCTATTGAGGGGAAGTTCCTTCATCTTTCCACTCTGAAGATTGTCTTGATCATATAAACCAATACTAGGTATTTCTGCTGTTTTCAGATTGAGGATATTTGCATTTAAATGCTTCCAGGAGATAGATGTCTAAATATTAATTTCATCTTATTGATAGTACATTCTGCTTTTTCCCCATCAAGCTTTGAACATTTGTATAGAGCCAATACTGAAAAAAGAATTATAGAGTCATGGAATATCCTGTGTGGGAAGGGACCCACAGGGATCATCAAAGTCCAACTCCTGGCCCTGCACAGACACCCCAAAATCCCACCCTGTGCCTGAGAGTGTTGTCCAAACACTCCTTGAGTTCTGGCAGCCTTGGGGCCGTGACCACTGCCCTGGGGAGCCTGTATAACAAATTGTCACCTTCCTTGTTTTTCTGTGGGACCTTTTGTTCCCACACCTCAGTTCCTCTAAGAGGCACTCAAGGCAGTCATGTTAAAACTTCTGGAAAATCCAGGTGCCCCTGGGTTACCATTTCCCACCTGTCATCTCCACCAGCAGCAGGTTTGGGAATCACAGCTGCCATGTGGCTGGTGGTGATGTATCGTGGCTGTATCATGATTTCTCTCTCAATATTCCTAATGAAGCTGCTCTTTGGAAATCTCTGAATTCTGCTAGAGCCCTTTCTAAAGAACAATTCTAAAATCTGTTATTAATTTTCCCTGGAGCTGAGGCCAGTGGGAGCAATGGTTTGAACAAGGCAGATGTTGTGCATCTGAGCTCCTCCACCAGCCATGGGAATTAATTTGTTGATACTAAGAGGGTCAGTTCAGATGGGATCTTGGGCAGGAATTGTTCCCTGGGAGGATGGGGGGCCCTGGCACAGGGTGCCCAGAGCAGCTGTGGCTGCCCCTGGATCCCTGGCAGTGCCCAAGGCCAGGTTGGACCCTGGGGCTTGGAGCAGCCTGGGGCAGTGGATGTTCCCTTCCTGCGGAAGAGGAGGTTAGAAAGAGATTATTTTTAAGAATTCTTCCAACCCAACCCATTCCATGGCTTGATTCTGTGATCCTGTGATTTTGCCAGGTTGCTCCAAACTCTGACTGAGTTGTGGGAGCCTCTGCTCTGGGCATTAATCCAAGACTCATTTCTACTTTCTGTAAAACCTCCACTTCCCCACTTCCCCCACAGGTTTGGCTGTGGCTTGCTTTTCTGTCTTTAACTTGATAGACTCCACATTCTTTGCTGTTTTCCTCCAGTGGGCATTCCTGTGCTTTTTGATGGCTTTTGGCTCCTTCCATTGTTCTCCTCTGTGTTTACTTCCACAGGTTATTTTACGGTCCAGGCAACGATGTGAACTAAGGATTTCAAAGGCTCAGGCAATTGTTCTGATCACTCAGCTGTAGGTTATTCCCTTTTGGGATAATCTGGCAGCAATTCGGAGCAGAGGCAGCATGGATGTGTCTGGGGAGGGTGTGGGTGTCAGTGGTGGGAGCCATAACCCTGCTTCCTGTAAAATCTACTGCTCTGAATATTCTTCCATGTTACCTATGGGAACTTCGGGGTTTTCAGCACAGATATCCCCCCAGTTTAAATCTTTCTTTTAAATCTTTCTTTCTATTACTGCGTTACTCAGTTAGGCAGAGCTCAGTGAGTGTCTGGAAGGTAAAAGACCCACATTATCCCTGGAATATTTAACTGTCCTCCTTCACCCATCCTGGTTGAATCCAACCCCTTTTCTCACCTCAGCCAAACCCAGATAGGTCTTTGAAAAGCCTGAGTTTGTGGTAAGAAAAGAAATTAACAGCTGTCACCTTGGGTATGGGCAAAGGATGAGTGAAAAGCAAGACTCAGGAGCAAGAAAGCCCCCCTGGAACATGAACTGAATCTGTGCAAACACATTTACATAAAAAGGAAATTGTCTGACAGGCCAGCCACGATTATTCCAAATTTCATGCCAGATCACTGTTTCCTCATTATGTTTCACTGTACATTAGGGCTGTGTCTGTAAGATGCACTCTGAACTGGCACTTTGAAGAAAAGCCCTGCTACTGAAAGAGCCATAATTCATTTACTAACAGCCCCTGTTGCCGTGCTTCAATAATGCAATCATTTTTTCTGTGTCCCAACCATATGATTATTCCTGTTGTGTAGGAAATTTAAGTCCAAGGAATGTCAGATCAAATATAAAAGCCTAGTGCTTACCCATAGTTTTTATTCAATTAAGTAGCCATTACAGAGCTCATGCTGTTTCAAATGACATAATGCAGAACACAAATGCAGTCTTTTATTATAAATATATGTTTATCTAAACAAAATGGCACCAAGACAATCCAAAGCCATTACAATTTTTAGATTATTGTGCTTAGGCTATTATTATATGGTGAGTAGTTGCTGTGAAAGACAAGTGGGGGAACTGGGGCCTCCATGAACCACACTTTGAGCACAGCAGCGCTGTTATCTCAGGTTTATTTGTGAAATTCTTAAATGCGGAGGAAGTACTGATGAAAAAAATAATGAAAGCACTGAGCTGCAGCTTGGAGGATGCTGACTTTGCAGGTGACGAGTGGGAAAGTCATGCCTAAGGCCAGGACCTGACACAGACAGAGGTGCCAAAGGCAGGACATGGACAGCATTTAGGTGTTCCCCTCCAAATGAGTTCAGAAAACCTCTGTGCCTTCCCATCCAGCCTCAAGCACCTCACGAGCCATGTTTGCATATGCTTTCTTCACTGCCCACAGGATTTCTCCTGCTCAGCATCTCTGAGGGCTCCCCATAACCAGCGCGGGGCCAGAGCTCTTGGCACCACCACTGAAATGACGCCCAGCACCACAAGTACCTTAACCTGCGGAAGGTTTTTCCTTTTCCTTTCTAATCCCACAGCTCTGCACCTCCACAGCACTGCTGCCCTGATGGGCTCCTGTGGGAAGGGCATGAATCCCTCCTTTCCCTCTATTCCCAACCCCTGCTCTGGCTTTCTGTTTAAAGGTGGCTCATGATGCATTTATCTCTTGCCCTGGTGATCAAACACTCCTGTAGAAAGCCGGAGAGGAAGAAAAGAATCCCCGTGGGCAGAGCTGGGAATGGCAGCAGGATCTGTCCCCCCTGAAGGAGTGAAAGGCAGGCAGGCTGTCACCACTCCCTTCCCAATTTCAGACAGGTCGTTGTAGCTGCTTTTGGTTGATCCAAAGCTGGGCTAACACCGTGATAAAGGGGCTCAAGGCTGAACACAGAACAGTGCAAATGGACACAGGAAGCCTGTCATAATTTACTCCTCAAATACTGAAAATAAAATGGAAATAGACAGATGGCACAGAAACAGTTGATGATTATGTAGAGATTGAAGAACTGCATCAAGAAATAGAGTTTAGATGGTCAGTTTCTATTTTTACAGACAAAAATAAATCCCAAACTTCCAAAGGTATTTTGTGTCTGGTTTATTATTTTCTTTCCATAACAGTCAATGCGGTCCAAAATCTCTGAATGTTATCATGCAAAGAGGAAGGACAGGCACAATTTCCCCACTCAAACCACTTTATTGACACACTTGCAAGACAAAAATAAACTGCTCCCTGCTTCCTACACCCCTCATGCCAGCTTCTGTCTGCAACTTTTTTTTTTTTTTACTTTCAGCTTATTACGAGAAAGCCATTTTATTTTCACTTTTTGCTGGCAGCTGGAATTCTCCAAACGAGGGAAGCAGGGCTGAGATGCATCTATCTCATCCCTCAGCAAAAATCCCTGCAACATACGGTGCTGTTATGACTCCGAGCTTTAGGTGGAGAGGGAAACAGGCATCTGGGCTGGGTTCATTTGTAACGCTGCACTTGCTGGATTAATATGGAAAGACAGATGAAGGCAGACACTTTAATTACTTCACCCTAACTTTTTATTACAACATCAAGTAAAATGGTGAGTTACAGAGGAAAATGGGCGTGAAACATCTGGGATGAAGTCACACACAAAGCTCATGGGTCGTTATCCGCCAATGGGGTTTTAAATATTGATAATTTCTGTACATGCATCTTTGTGTTATTTCTGATCTTCTCGATAAATCATCTCAGGATTACTTTGTTTTGCGCTGTGAGGTAGCTACTAGGACTGGGACCCCGCTTTTTTCTTCTGGAATTTTCTGAACTGGGACTGTATCGCCACGGCCGCCCGCTCTGTCTCTGGCGCGTCCATGTCTATGTCAAACTCTTCTTGGACCTTCTTTTGCCCATCTGCTCAAAGGAAACAGAACAAAAACATCAATGGGTGTTTCAGACAGGGATAATCACTAAGCAGCACAGGTGGAAAATTCTGCTTCTTTCTCCTTCTTCCTAAAGATCCCTATTAAATACCGAGGTAAAAGCCCTTTATCCCTTAACCATATCGGGCTCTAAATTTTGAGGCCAAGGAAAAGTCATCCAGAGACACAGCCATGGAAATGGTGAACAGATTCAGGGAAAAAGCCTGGGACAAGTTTCATCAAACCCCTCGCAGTGATGGGGTCTGTGACAGCCCGTGGGGAGCTGGGCACTGAGGAGGAACATCCAAAGGGTGCTCAGCACTCATCCAGCATCTGTGATGCTTTAAGTTTTAGCCTTCATGTTTTTCAGGTTCTGTGCTGCCCAGGGGTGCAGTTCTGAGCTCACATTGTGTCACTCAGCTCTTGTCACAGAGCAGGGAGACAGAACAAATCCTTTTCCAAATGGAGACCAAGGACAATGGTTGCAACTTTCAGGCCCAAAAGCACAGACAAGGGTGGGCTGAAGAAAGAAAACAAGAAGGATGGGACTGCATAACCTGGAGCTGGAATTGGACAATTAAACCCCAATATGCAAATGGACCAAAGCTTATAAAAATGTGAGACCTTGTGACCGTTTGTCCATTTTGTGACCATTTTGGGTCCACCCTGGGTGTAGCCCTGGCCAGGCTCTTGTCCTGCCCAAGGTGTACCCTTAAAGGCCTTTCAATAAATATTTACTTTATTCTCTAGCTCTGTCCAGTCTCTATTCCAGGTCAGCCGTCCCAAGGCATCATCTGGGCAAGTCTCCCCCAGCCCAAGGAGCCAACAGTGAGGAACAGAGGGACTCCTTTGTGCCACCTGGCAGGGANTAAGCCCTTTATCCCTTAACCATATCGGGCTCTAAATTTTGAGGCCAAGGAAAAGGCATCCAGAGACACAGCCATGGAAATGGTGAACAGATTCAGGGAAAAAGCCTGGGACAAGTTTCATCAAACCCCTCGCAGTGATGGAGTCTGTGACAGCCCGTGGGGAGCTGAGCACTGAGGAGGAACATCCAAAGGGTGCTCAGCACTCATCCAGCATCTGTGATGCTTCAAGTTTTAGCCTTCATGTTTTTCAGGTTCTGTGCTGCCCAGGGGTGCAGTTCTGAGCTCACATTGTGTCACTCAGCTCTCGTCACAGAGCAGGGAGACAAAACAAATCCTTTTCCAAATGGAGACCAAGGACAATGGTTGCAACTTTCAGGCCCAAAAGCACAGACAAGGGTGGGCTGAAGAAAGAAAACAAGAAGGATGGGACTGCATAACCTGGAGCTGGAATTGGACAATTAAACCCCAATATGCAAATGGACCAAAGCTTATAAAAATGTGAGACCTTGTGACCGTTTGTCCATTTTGTGACCATTTTGGGTCCACCCTGGGTGTAGCCCTGGCCAGGCTCTTGTCCTGCCCAAGGTGTACCCTTAAAGGCCTTTCAATAAATATTTACTTTATTCTCTAGCTCTGTCCAGTCTCTATTCCAAGTCAGCCATCCCAAGGCATCATCTGGGCAAGTCTCCCCCAGCCCAAGGAGCCAACAGTGAGGAACAGAGGGACTCCTTTGTGCCACCTGGCAGGGAGAACTTAAAAGTCTTTTCCAACCTATATTATTATATGTTTACTCTAAAACAAAAAGGCAGATTAAAATATTTTAAAGTAGAGGCAATAAGACCCTGTTCTTATCACACCTCCAACACGAGAGGAAGAGATAATACTTCCTAAGGCTAATTTCCATCCTTTCCGCTCGTTTCCTGCCTCATCCCTTCCAACACACACAGCTCTTCCACTCTGAATCATTTATGTCCAATCTCTCCACCACCGCGCTGCTTCCCTCACTTCTCTCCAGGCTCTGCTCTTGTCTTTCATCCTCGATCCTTGGCTCTTTGCCTTCCTTTATTCCCAGCTTTCCCTTCAGCTGCATTCGGCCTCCACGCGGACAACCCAGCTGACTCTGCTGAATTTTCCTTCACCCACCTAACAAGTTAAAAGTGCAGCCCTGGGAAAATTCCTGCCCTGGTTGCAAAGATAACCCCTAAGCTGCCTGGACTGAGTTAGTGGGAGCACACGTTTGCCCCACTAACCTCATCACAGCACTGAGTTTTCCACCATAAACTTGTTTGTTCAACTCACTTATGTAACTGTTGTGTGCCAGCCTGCAGTGAACGTCACGCCAGGAGTCTGCAGGAAGATCTACTTGGGGGAGTTCACCCATTTTGAACCACTCTGCTTTTAATTCTTGACATTAATGCCTCCAGGATGCTCATCCCCAAAAATAATGCCCCATTATTTGCTAATGCAAATAATAAAGGCAACGCTTTCAATGTATTATTAAAATGAAAAGAAACTTATCGCCCATTGTCTCTGTCCTACACACTAGAAAACAGGGATGCCATTCTATGATTTTAGCATGAATCCTGCAGTATTTCTTGCCTTTATTTCTCATTCTTCCTCAGAACTCAGTTTTTGTGCCCCTTTTCTATGGGCCACTCTAAACTGAGAAAATATTCGAAGGGAAGGTTTTGTAATATTCCATATTGATTTTATTTTAACTGATAACCAAATAAATGCAGCTATGCTCATGTAATAGAAATGTTCACTTAGTATTTTGTTCTATTTAGAAAACATTTAAGAAGAAAGATGAAAATGGAAGAAGAAAGAGAAAATCTGAGTAAAAAGAACAGCATGAGAGCTCACCAAGTTTTATTATACAGGCTAATGAAAAGCTAAGCTATCAAAACAAAGATTTTTGTGGAAGAGAATCAATCCATTAACTTTGTGCCATTAAATCACAGAATCACATCATTAAATCTGAGAATCTGCATGGTTTGTGTAACTATTCAAGCAATACAACCACCCTAGGTACAGAAATACAATTATAGTTTATCTTCCATAGGGAAAGCGACATGAAGGTCAGAAGTGACACAGCCAAGGAGAAATTGGAACTGGTTTTGATTTTGGTATTTATGGGTTAAAGGCAACCTAACAGTAAAGGTGGAGTCCATCCATCAATTTTAGCTTTTCAGTGTATTAATTACTGTCCTTTGGAAATGCCAGTTGGGAAAACCAGATGGGTGGATGAATAGACACAATTGGGTTTGTACCTCTTGATGAAATCTGGCTTGTGCAGCGCATTTCCTTTTACAGCCAAGTTTTAGCACTATCTTAACTTGCAACAGTGACTCAGCAATCTCACGTTAAGACTTAAGAAAATGCAGTATTTGGTGTAATTTGTCTCTAGAATTCCCAGGACACTTAAATCTTTGCTTGATGTGTATCCTCATCACTGCCTTAAAATCAACTGTAATACAATGATTTACAATGTCTTAAGGTTTGACTGCCTTTTATTTTTTTTACCGTCCTTTTATTTTTTTTTTTGACCCACTGTTGTTGACATCAAAACCAAAATTCCGTACAAACTCTTCCTGTATTTCTATTTTCCTATCACCACTGAGAAACGGTAGGATGAGAAGTTTTCAGCCAAGACTTAGACGTGTAATTAAGAAATCGGAAGTGTTCAAAAGGGCCAAGACATTTATATGAATAATGAAGAAATTCATAATTAGCAGATAGTAGGGAAATGTAATGAATATGCATATGTGCATAATATACATTATAAAACAACATGTGCATTATCGATATATGTAATGTAATGTAATAATACCTGTATAATTTTCTTAATATTATAATAATAATGTATTATAATAATACAACCAACTGCCAAGAAAAAAAAAAACACAATATGCTCTTTTTTACTGATAGTTCTTGACACATTATAAAAATAATGACCATATTCCACTTTTTTGTATGTGTATGTATCCACATTTGCATACACTGAGAATGTATATTAATAAACATATATATAATTGCACAGGCGTATTTGCTTAAAAAGTTTAAGTCCTGTGTTAAACTGGTATTTCCCAAATTTTGGGAGTGGATTTTCTTGGAGTTCTCCCCACACCATTTTCTATTGATACCTGTCACAACACAGATACTTTAACAGATGGACTGTCAATCTGGAGAGAAAATTCCATGGGGTGCCAGCTTGGGCTTTGTCTAAGGGAATAAAATTTTAGCTTTTACCTTGAGCTGCTTTCCTAAAAGCAGTCTTGTGATTTAAAAAGTATCACACCCTGAAAACTACATTTTTTTACTGGTTAGGAGCAGGAGTTCCAACCCCCTCGTGACAGGGGAGCTGGAACCAGGTGATCTTTAAGGTCCCTTCCAACCCACACCATTCTGTGATTCTACAAATTATGAATTAACCAATTAATTACAATGAAAACCCAGCCTGGGTTCAAGACCTGCACAGACTAGAAATCACCTCATGGCACTGATAAAAAGACTAAAAGCCTTTTTGCACCCTTCCTACCCATGCCACACTAACTTTTACCTGTCAGTAGCTGCTCACATATCTCAAGCGTGCAGGCTGTTGGATTTGAGTCCTCAAATCATTAAATTTCTGCAGAGAGCTGAAAGCAAGCCTGTAGAAATGCTCCTCTTTCACGGACCATCTCCCACTCCTGGTTTTCCTTTCAGAAGGGATAATTAGCTTGGAAATGGTGTGAAAACCCAGAAAATTCTCGCTCTCAGCAGGCCAGAGCACAGGTAAGCCTGGTACAGGCTTTACTCCTGGACGTGATTTTTTCATTCCCACTGGTGGGGGCCAACCATCCTGATAACGACCCACCTTCTTCTTCCAAGCTATCTTTTTGAGGCAATGAAGGTGGATCAGGATTCCCTCCCCACCCTCTGCCACACACACCCTTTTGTTGATACCATCACTTTCTAAATTACGTGATGATTCCTTCCACATGGATATCTGAGGATCTCTGGACTTCAGCCATCCCCATGAGAAAACCAGGGAAAACAAAACTGTTGTCAGCAGACTTAAACTCACGAGCTTCTTGTGATTTTACAGAATGCAGAGATGATTGATAAGCCCTGGCCTGCATTTTCTGCTTTCTGAGGAGGGATCTGCTTTCATTAGCATCATAATAAATAAATCCCCCTAACCCTCCCCACTGAATGCCGCTATTTCAAGGCTTTCCCTGAAAGATTTCTTCATATTTTGCTGGACTCCCACTCTTTTGAACACACCCTGATAAACCAGGGCAGTCAGTGCACGTCCCTGCTGGGTTCTGATCACTGCCAACAGGGCAGGTGAACGATCCCACACCAGCCGTTGTTGGCCATAACAAAAGATACTTACCCAAAGAATTTTCCAAAATCACATTTACATGGACTGGGTCTGGTGCCAGTTGAGGCAAATCTGATCAGTGGTGGGAGGGACAAACTCCTCGGAGCACAACATCAACTGCTTGCTGACAAGGGGCACCCCACACACCAGCACCATTACACTGCAGGGCTGAAATCAGAGACAATTTATAGGGTGCAGGTTTTCCCTCACCACAGGCAGCACTCATCCCAGCAGGAGAGCCTGAAGCAGCAGCTAATGAGCTGCTTTCCAAGTCTCCCATCATCTTGCACGGCTGCAAACTGAAAAAAAGAACTATGTATTCCCTTTCCAGATGAAACAGCATTAGAATGCTGTCTCCATGATCTGCTACAGCGCCTCGTGATCCATGGCAAACATTGGATGGATAATGAAGCTGAAGGAAAACAATAAAATCTTACACATAAATCTACCCATCGAACTCTGAAGAAATACGGTGCAAATGTAATTATTCACAAATGTGCCTCCAGCTATTTCTTTCATTTACTTTTCAGCTATGAAGTAAAATGGATTGTGACAACGCTGGGAAAAGGAAACATTGCTTATTCCATATGGGCCAAAAGTCTAACGCAGTCTTTTGTGACATTTGAACACAGCCTAAGCAGACTAGTCCTGCCCAAAACTGCTCAGGGAAGGGAAGAGGTTAGTGGGGTGAAAAGGGGACTCAGTCTTTATTCTCAGAAATTCCCATCTTTCATTCCAGATGAAACAGAAATTGCTCGGCACATCCTGGAAAACCATTCAGCATGAGAAATCACACGGGCTGAAGCCTATAACTGGCATTTCATGTCTCAGGTGCCATCCTCTGCCCCTGCTCACATCTAACAGGAAATACGGGACCACACCGAAGATGGAGTACACTCATAAAAATACTGCATTTTTCAGGGGCTAAACTGCAGCGTTTGGGAGAGAAGATTCAATGGAGTGTGGGACAGGATCACAGTGCCCCGGAACAGGCCAGAAATGCTATTTTGCCTCAGGCAGGATCATTACCTCCCACTGCTCCAGAGATTTTTCAAGCTGTGACAATCTTTATCCCAAGCCATTACACCAGCCTGTCCAATGAGGCAGAACAGCCCCTAATTAAAGAGGACCAAAATGGGCAGGAATCACATGGATGTTGACATCCATGTGGAGCATTATCTTTATTTGATGGGAAAAGTCATTTTGTCTGCCCAGACTCCACAGAGCAACCAGCCAGCTGGAGAAAACATATGGATACTCAGAGGTGTGGAGGCCACACTTAACTCCTCACAAGCAACAGTGTTAAAATCAAGAGTTGATGTTGGCCATTCTTTCCCCTCCCTATCTACTCGAGGGTGAGGAAGTAAAAGACTGCTCTTTTAGGGGAGTTATAAAATCATGGAATGGCCTGGGTTGGAAGGGACCTTAGAGATCATACATCCACCTCTGCCATGGGCAGGGACACCTTCCACTATCCCACAGAGCTCCAAGCCCCAATGTCCAACCTGATCATGGGCATTTACAGGGATGGGGAATCCACAAAATTTCTGGGCAAGTTGTTAGAGTTCCTCACTAAACTCACAGTAAGGAATTTCTTCTAATATCTAACCTAAACCTACTCTCCGTCAGTTTGATGCCATTCCCCCTTGTACTTGTAAATTGTCTCTCTCTTCCTTCAGGCCCTGCAAGGCCACCCTGAGCTCAGCCCAAAGCTTCTCCTGCCCAGTCTGAACAATGCCAGCTGTGCCAGCCTTTCCTGCCAGCAGAGCTGCTCCAGCCCTCTGCTCATCCTGCTGCCTCCTCTGGGCTCTCTCCAGCAGCTCCACGGCCTCCCTGGGCTGGGCCCCGGGGCTGGGGGCAGCAGAAACCCACCACTGTCCTGTCAAGGAGTTGTGCAGAGCCACAAGGGCCCCCCTGAGCCTCCTTTTCTCCAGGCTCAGCCCCTTTCCAGCTCCCTCAGCCCCTCCTGGGCCTCCAGCCCCTTCCCCAGCTCCCTGCCCTGCCCTGGACACGCTCCAGCCCCTCCAGGGCTCTCCTGCAGGAGCCAGAACTGGCCACAGCCCTGGAGCACAGAGGGACAATCCCTGCCCTGCTCCTGCTGGACACACAATTCCTCATCCAGCCCAGGGGCCATCAGCCTTCTTGGCCACAAACATTCAGCTTCTTCATTAATAAGAACAGAATTTTTCTCTATTTAGATTAGGAACAACAATAATTTTCCTTCCTGCTCATTCGAAGTGCTGCAGGGTGAGATGCTCGTTCTGTGACAAGGACTCCATCCCTAAAGCTGTTCTCATTTCATCACTCCAAAAGGAACCCAGACATTCCAGGGCCACCTTCCAGAGCCCAAATCTCCCTGTTCTGTTTGTCAGGAGAGAGGTACTCCGTGGGGAATTGCAGCTTTACACAAGGGGTTTTTGTTTTCAGGGTTTTAAAGGGGGAAGATGCTGGGGAAACAGAAAATCCACAAAGGAACCATCTCTGAAACTGGAAAGCAACCCCTGGAGCTCAGCAGTCTCCTGAGACTTCAAAAGCTCCATGTGAAAAAAAAAAAAAAAAAAGGTTATCATTAATGATAAGACTAAATGTAACAGCTATTTTTATCTGAACTACACCAACTGGCCGCAGAATATCACTCAAAGCAAGCCAGAAATAATTAATATCATTTGATTCAACTGTAAATTACAATTTTGTATCAAGAACATGACCTTATTAGGCAACCAGAATCTTTTATTTTTCAAATTGACCTTTACTTTCAGAATACGGTGTTGCTATCTCGAACTCGAAAAATTAGTTTTGCTGTAGAAAATAATGGTTGTTCTTCTATAATTTTAAAAATGTTATTTCAGCATGAGGCTTTTGAAATGTCTGATTAATCTTTTTTTTTCCCTAGTTTTAATAATGTTTGAAAGCAGGAATATTATTTCTGACGTAAGACAAATGAAGTAGCACAAAAAATATGCACATTGGGGTAACATAATGGAACAGAAAGGAATAGCAATAAAATTCAGTTTACAAAAATTGCATTCTCAAGTAGACTGTAGCCAACTACGGATGAATTGATTTTCCTCAACAATTAATATGGAGACAAATACTGTTTTTCCTTAAATGCTAATATTATTTAAGCAATCATTCCTCATCTTCAAAGTAATTAATGGATCACTGCCAGCCTTTTAAAATGGTTTACAAACCCATAACTGATGCATAGATAGGTACATAATTCATGGGAGGCATTCTGGGAACGAAACTAGAGGCTCTAATTCACATTCCCACATGGAGATCAAGCTCTGTGCAAGTTTAACTGGGAACCTAGCAAATAAAAATGGCCATTTCAGCTCTATAATCTCATCTCTTACCAGCTAAAGCTGTGTCTGCGGAGTGCTAAACTGGCAAATTCAGTTGGGAGCATCTGGGCGCTGAAAGGAAATGGTGCCGGGGATCAAGAGCTGGCACGGCCAGAGAATCACAGAATTTCCTGAGCTGGAAGGGACCCAAAAGGACCATCGAGTCCAGCTCCTGTCGGGTCCCTGTGTCCCTGCAGAACGATGCCCCACCAGCAGGGATAACACACCCAGCCCTAACTCAGCCTCTTCTCCAGGTCAGGATGCCAAGATCCTCCTTACAAATTCAGCCCAGAGTTGTGGGAGTCTCGTTCTGCAGCTGCCCGTGATGCCCAAGGCCTCAGCCAAGTTTTAAATGGGAATTGTTATGACACGGTTTTAATTTCCTCTGCCATTTCCAGTTCTCATTTCCCCAGTTAAACACTGTGCCTTTAACCAGCTTCGCTGTGGAGGGAGCTGCATTTCAGCAGTGCATGAAGCAAGCTGCCCTCCTGACTCACTCCTCGACTGCTTGATTAATATATGATCAGTTATTTCCCTATTATGGTAGCATCCAGGCGCTCCCAGCCCGAGCTGGGAGCCCTAATGTGGTTAAAAATGCAGAACAATAAATTCTTTCCCCTCCGCCACCCCTCAGTGCTCTGACCTTTGCAAAAGTGTCTTCAGCAATAATGTTTAAAATAACAACAGGAGAACTTCCTCAGGGCTACCTCGACACCGGCACATTATCCAAGGCCCCAGCACAGCTCAGGCATCATCCACAGCTTCCCTAAATATCTGAGAGCCGCTGCAGCCACAGGCATGGCTGGGATGGTTCCAGACAGACTCTGCCAAGGGACTGTGGTGGCAGAGTGTGGGACCCCTGGGGTGTTGAGGGAAAGGGAGTTCAGCCCTTTTGATTCAAGCCACGCTGCACCGCTTTGCATCAAAACCATACGAAAGGCTCTCAACCCGTTTTGTTTCCTAAGAGGGATGTTGCCCCCAGCACTTCCAAACACTTTGCTGCTCCAGATTGCAAAGGATTGCTTCGAAATGAGTTGGCACTTGCTGCTAATTGTGGGATGACCGACGGTACCTGAGAGCACTCGCCAGGAAAACACAAAACAGAGGATTTTATCTTCCAGTGTGGCACTGTCTCCCTTGGCTTTGCTTTCCAGGGATGCTCCCTCACCCCACCACCCCCCTAAAGAGCAGCTGGGGAAGAAGCTCGGAGAAGTGGCAGCGATCACAACATGCCACACAGGAGTGGCAGGAAAGGGGGATCAAATCCGTGCCTGCCAAAGTGACAGGAGCTGGGGAAGGTGGCACAGGTTACAGAGCAAAACCTGTCAGTCACAGAAAGGAGAGGAATCAATCAAAAGCACCGTGATATGGAGTCAGAAAATGTTTTTTTCCACACACAAAGAAGATCAAGACTTTGCCCTGCTCGTCTCCAAAGTGGAAAATAAGGGCATTTTCTTGGAGCCACTGGATACCAGCATATCTGTTAGCAACTAATGAGAGGTTATTTCAACTTTACAGGGTAATTTTAATAAAAACTACTTTATGAGCACTTGGAAAGTCACAGTGAGAAAACACTCTCCTCTTGTAAAATCCATCACAGGTTTTAATTACCAATAACTTAATCCCACACTCAGAGGTGCACAGCGTAAGGTACAGGAACTGAGCTTTGCTATTCAATATCACATTCTTAGGCAAAGGAGATACTGCAGAGAAATTGTTCCCTGTGAGGGTGGGCAGGACCTGGCACAGGGTGCCCAGAGCAGTTGTGGCTGCCCCTGGATCCCTGGAAGTGTCTAAGGCCAGGTTGGACACTGGGGCTTAGAGGATCCTGGTCTAGTGGATGTTCCCTTCCTATGGAAGAAGTGGTTGGAACAAGAGAAGCTTGAAGAACCCTTCCAATCCAAACCATTCTATGGTTCTATTTCAGTATCTTCTAAGCCTTGTAAATACTATCAATAAGAAGCACTCACTTTACTGCACAGATTAAGTGCAGGAAACAAACAACTTTAATAATGGCCAAACAGTGCAGTTTTTATTTGCATAAATGTGGGCATTGCTCCATGGTGTGACAGGATAATTGGTTTAGCACAGTCACACCTCAAAAAAAGCCATGCTTAAATACATGTACCTTGTTTTTTAACATCTTGCACAACCTGCCAGTTTGGGGATGCTTGTGGAGGCAACTAGTCAATAATTGGGTAAAAGTGGAGCTTGTGAGGTTAAAAATGCCCAAGGAAGTAGCTGGAGTCCTTAAAGGACAGAACAGAATTGTCAAGGGGTAAAAACAGGCTGGGATGAACAAACCTGCTCTAAGACATTCCTTTAGGAGAGCATTTGGCAAAAGAAAGTTTGTCACCCCTCCATACAACCAAACTCATCCCTTCAGGAGACCCCCAGAGATGTGATGGACATAAAATCCAAGCTTCTGGAGCAGCTCCAAGGTAGTTCAGCCTGAGAAAAGACCAGGAAACTCTGATGGACATTGATTTGCCATGAAACTTGGCCTGCCAGTGGGTCTCACATGCTCCTGCATCACTTGGCTTTGTCACTTCTGCTCCAGCATCCACAAGTTCAGCCAGAGTGTTGGATAGATTCAATCTGACCAGAAGTCTTACTGAATGTTCCACAGAATGAAATTTTCTCACAAAAGGTACAGAATTTTAACATCTCTGACTCCTGAAAGCTGTCACCCAGTTGTAGTTTTCCACCGTAAAGCAAAGAAATCGTGTTCCAGGAGGAGTGGTTCTAGGAAATTTCCACTGTTTTCTTTTGCTTGGGCTGTTACCCGAACAGAATCATTAATTTGAGTTTACCGTGTCTCCCCCGAACGCAAAAAGCCACGTTCTCTGTTTATTTCCCCTGCAGGCTGGCTTGCTTAACTTTCTTAGGAAGAGAGGGGGGGCTCCTCAGGAGAATGTAGGATTAACACTGCAACAGCAGCACAGGGGAGATAAATGAAGATCCAGTGGCAACGTGGCTCTGAAAAAGGATGAGAAGGAATTAAATGCTGGAGGGTACTGTCAGTGTGTTCCAGGCTGTCTTGCCCAAGAGCCACTTGGAAAGCCATGTTACATGCTCTGCAGAAGCTCATTAAGCCAAATATTTCAAAACCAGATTCTAGGTTAAAAGCTCTGGCCAATTCCTAGGGGGAGAAAAAAATCCTTAATCTAATTTAGAATCATAGAATCATTTGGGTTGGAAAAGATCTTTGAGATCATCAAGTCCAGCTGTAAAGGAAGCCAAACTTGCAGATGTTTAGAAAGACACCAATGAAGAAAAGCAAGGATTCCAAGGGTGCAATTCCAACATTTTTCGGACAGCATGAATCTCACTCTTAATCCTTTTCCTATACTGGTTAGTTCTCTATTAGTTGTAAAGGCAGCTCAGAGGGACTGGTTCAGACGTAGGTATTGTTCTTTAAATGAGTTACATTGCCTGAGCCTGAGTGGTGCCTGAACTACACACTGCAGAATTTCAGATGAACACACTTATCTGCTATTTCATGAGAAATTTTTTCTCACCAAATGAATTATTTAGCCCTTATGAAAGGTACTACAATGAAACTGCAGCAGCTAAGAGATCTTGTTGGCTCCAGGAAGGAAGAGATTGAAATAAAGGTGGAAACACCTTCTCACACAACTCCATCCGTGTGCTCTGATCCCTTGGGAGGGAGAAGGGGAGAACAGCTCACCTTCAACAGAGGGTCAGAATGAACATTTGTCCCCTCTGCTGAGATGGCCAGGGAAGCTGCCAGTCGTGCAGCTGATCTGGATCCTCTCATGCTCCCTCAGGAGCTGACTGTACAGTGTGCATAGACTTTTCTTTTTATAGAAATATAGTTGAACAGACAAAAAAAACTGTATCAGCACCTCTCGCTTTCCTTTCAATTTAATTCAGAGATAGTGAATTTTTGTGTAGACTGTGTGCCTTTATGTGTACATCAATAAGACTCCTTCTATAGCTCTAATAAGGGATTACAGCTAACACCACAACAACCAATATCAAATGCTTCATGTGAACAAGCAGCCAAATGACAGTTTCTGTGAGACCTGTAATTGAATCCACCAGCTACAGCAAACACCAAACCCCTGCTCAGCTACTGAGCTAAGAATGAGCCAGGTGATGGCTGCTGCCATCCTGAAGGGTGGAGGTGCTCCAAGGAACCTCGCTGCCCCCAGCATGTGGCGAAGGCAGCCAAAACAGCACTGAGAATGCAGGAGGAATAAAACATGAGAGTCAGATGTGCTGGGCGGCCATCTGTAGAAGAGAAGAACACTTTAAAGGTATTGCCATGATCCTCATGGCTGATCCAAGCCAAGGAACGCTGACATGAGAATGGGATCTGCATGCAGAGCTCAGAAAAACACAGGGACCACCTCCTGCTGCAGCTCCCCAACATGGTGCACTCAATAGGGAATTTGGATTTCACAGCACAATTACACTCACACGTTCCTTACATGCCAAAGCACGCAAGTTACTGCTTCACCATTCCTTAATGGAAGAAATACAGCCCCAGCACACATCCTTTACATGTTTTTGGGGGTTTTTTTCCCCTGTTGTGGAAACTGATGCTGAGGTGGTGGACACCACTACTGGCTCTGAGGTAGAACTGGAGCACAGCTCTGCTCTTCCACTAATTTCCTGTCCCAGAGTAATAGAAAAGACCGTCTTGTCACATAGGACAATTTACTGTTTAGCATAAGAGAGTAAAAAATGGCAGTGAACAGATCCTATAAAAGAGGAGGGAATGAATCCAGAAGGACAAGGTGTCCTTCTGAGCAGCCTGTTCATTACCTAAAGGCAGTTACTGTACCGGGAGGCTAAAGCCTGGAATTCTAACAAGTCAATACCAAAGCTCTCTGGGATTTCTTGTCCCTGCCTTTAGCCTCTGTATTTATTGAGTGAGGACTGATGGTTGTAGGGTAATTTAATTTTCCAAGCCTTTCCAAAGCAGCAAAGATAATGAGCAAGGTCGGGCTCCAATGACACTCAACAGTACTTCAAATCCTGCTTCTGCATTTTTTTTTCCCTTTCCCCATCTCATAAAAACCCATAATTCCAAACCTTCTAGGTCCTAGGCACTGACTCAGCAACATCCTCCTTTCAACTCGATGCTATTTCAGATAAAGGGTGGAGGGGTTGTTCTCCCCTCAGAGTGCAGTTCCATGTTCTGACAAGCATCTGACGAAAGTGTACATCACTAAGGCTGCCTTGCAGTGGGCTTATTCTCAGGTGTGTAGCAAGGAGGAGTATCCACCTTTTTATAGCCTGTGTATTGATTAATCACACCCACACACCTTTTTTTTTTTTTTTTTAATGTGGGTAAAAGCAAGCATGTTTTTCCAATAAAGCCCCTGTGGAAGGAGAAAGCAGGTCCATATTCCGAGCTCTTTATCTACATCAGGAGGTTATGGAGCAGGGAAGTGAAAATGGTCTCATTATCCTGACAGATGGTGCACTTAACAAACCCACACAGAATGCTGAGGACACAAAGGAAGGTTGTACGTGCTGGGAGTGTGGTGCATTTCTGAGCTGCCAGTGAAGGGGTATGCGAGGTACCACACCGGCCCTCCAGCCTTGCTGCTTTCCAGTCCTCAGAGCCGGAATAAAATCCCTTTTGTCATTCCCTGCCTCCTTCTCCAGAAGGGCCTGTTACCCCTTTTAATCCTCCCGTCCTGCAACACCTCAAAGGAAGCTCAGAAAGTTTCCTCTGTAACTTCAATTTTTTTTTTCAATGCAAAAGGATGTTAAGACAAAACAAAACAAAAAGCAAGCTTTATTAATATGAGGCGTCTAGAAGAAAAGGAGGGTTCCTATTCATCTTATCTTGGTTTTCACCTCACTAGGTTTTCACCAGGTGCCTTTTAACAACAGCTATTTAAAATCAATTTTATCAGAAGGAGTAGCCATTGATTCAGCTAAGTGCTGCAATTGCAATTTGAAAGTTATTACACCCTGGGCCAGACAGACTAATTGACATGAAAATCTAACTGAGGCCGGGGGATAAAAGTTTCTCTCCTGCTTCAGCTGTAAGTTTATTGTACACATAAAGCTATCTTAAAAGAACATTCAGGTTGCAAAGCTGAACACGAGAAAGTTAATAAATGACAAAATTAACTGATACCATTAGGCAAAATTAACTGAATCATTGAATGGACAACTTTAATTTTTGACACTGAAACTTTCATGGTCTTAGGAGCACAGTGTTTCCTAGATTTAAAGAAAAAAAAAAAATTTGATGCAACATATGGACACCCACATGGCTCCTCAGCACAGCTGCTTGGAACTGATAAATCCAACACCAGTCTTAATGGAGTAACCGGCAGGAGTGGGAGGTTGCTGTCCTGTTCCTGAATCAGCAGGAAAGGGAATGAACTCGACTACTTTTTGGGTGGGATTCATCAAGCTGATGCGAAAGGAACAATGAGAAAACTGTGATGCCTTCAGATGAGGTGGCTGCTCCTGTTCCACCTCCTCTGTCCCAGCTCAGGGCCAGCCCCAGCTCTCCCCCAGCCCCGATGGTCACCACGGTTCCCAGCAGACCTCAACAACGCTTTGTCTTCATCTGGCTACTCCTGCTCCCCAGAACTGCACCAGGACATTCCCTAACATCAAAATTCCAGCCCAACCCTTTCCCACACCAGGCAACTCCTGCTCTGCTCTCCAGTTCTCACATCTCAGCCCATATTCCTCCCTCCCAGTCCTGGTTTCCATCCCAAAAGTATCAAATCCTGCCTAATCCTCTGTGGTTCCAGCTTCCTGATGAGACCTGCTGGACTCTTTTGTCATTCCATTCTTTGACCTCCCTGCTCTAGCTTCTGGGACCCTCTGCTTCCAAGGACGGAGACACATTTTTTCCTAAGCAGTTGTGATGTTTTGGGAGCGCAGAAAGGGCACGACCCTGCCCTTGGCTTCAGCTCCTGGCCAAAGCATTGCTGAATGTAGCAGCAATTATGGAAAATGATGATTTCCTTAAGCCTTTCAAAGACATTGTTGGTTTAATTGCTTTAGTGTTTACTATTTGGCTCAGCAATGTTGAGTTTTCACAGAAAAAAAAAGAAAAATTAACTGCTTCACTGAACTCACACAAATATAAGACTTGTCCTTCTAAAAACTTATAACTTGGCCTCTATAACAGATGGAAAAGTCACATCCCAGATGACAAGTCTTACATTTCTGCTCAAGATGACAGAGATTCAAAGCAGTCAAACAAAAGGCCACCGGAAATTGTTTTTAATTTCTTGATGTGCTAACATTTTGCTCAAGCCTCATTTTTGGAAACTACTGGAATGACTTTGCTGAACCCTTCCAAAATAATTCTGCTTGAGGCAAGCAATCAAAATGACAAATTTCAGCCTGAGCAATTGGATTTTGGCAAGGTTGTGTACAACTGAAAAGGGAGCTTTTAACCAGCAGAGTTCAGCAGCTGTTAATCGGCCTTGCCACCAGTCCAGATTGCAATAAACAAAGTAAGTGCATATAATACCAATGAAGCAATGTAAACTAAATGAAATAAAAGTTATGGATAGCTGGAAAACCTTTAAAAGGGATCAAAATCAGAGAGTGAATGAACACTCTGCTGGTGTTTTGAGAGTTGCCAATGATTTCTTGAAGATTTAAGCACGGGAAAAAAACTGAAAACAGTTGAGTCACTTAAAATGATTACATGGAAGACAAAAATTAATCTGAGTAGTGCTTTACATATTCCATGTTGAGGATTTCTCTCGACTTATTTCTGCTACTCATTTAAAAATTCTCTAGAAAATATTTTCCCCTGTGTGAATTGAAACCCTGATGGGCACTTTTTCAGGTCTGTCTGGATTTACAGATATGTCAGATTGTCAATAAACCTGATCAGAAACAGCATCTGAGCTGATACACCTGTCTGGCCAACCTCAGATCATCTCTCCAGTGTTTTCTGATCTAGAGACATCCGTTATTCCTCCCCCTGTTTCTGAGGATTACAAGGACATGAGCTTACAAGCATCTGGAAGGACTAAACCTTTCATGCATCTGCTCTGCTTCAGGTTGGACTGAAGCTGGGACTCACATCCCTCACTGCCTCCAAAGTGCTGGCATGTGCAGAATGCACCGGCTGCAGCACACCCCAGTCCCTGTTCCACTACAACCCACCTAATTGTCTTTACTACTCAAATTCTAGATCTGAACGTAAACAGAACATTTTTTTTCTTTTTTTTTTGCTAAGGAAACGAAATTATAACTTCCCTTCCCTTCCCTTCCCTTCCCTTCCCTTCCCTTCCCTTCCCTTCCCTTCCCGTTTCTGATTCTGCCTTCCCTTCCCTTCCCTTCCCTTCCCTTCCCTTCCCGTTTCTGATTCTGCTACATTAAAAACTGCTTCGTCTCTCACTGGTGTTTCTCCCCTTCCAGGTGACTCCCCACATGGCCCTTGCTTAAACCAAGTCTGGGAAACTTTTTGTGAGACTGGAAAGGAATGAGAAACTTCAGGTGAGGGTCACTATGACCCCAAATTAGAGCATTATTCAGGAACATTCTTTTTAGCAAATGAATATTATTTACTAATGACCCAGACTGCAAATTTGCCTGGGAAAACAGGAGGGGAAATGAGGCAGCTAGAGGGAGAAGCAGCACTTGACCTGGCTGTGCTGAAGAGACACAAAATCCTCTGGGGGAGGAGAAGGAATGAGAGGTGAGACGGAAGAAATGAGGGAGACAGGAAGAGAGGCAGACAGAGAAGACCCTACTTGTGGAAAAGATGAAAGGCAAACCTCAGGTTTCATGAATAAAGTAAGGAAAAACTGACCTGACCATCATAGCAGCCTGGCCTGCCTGGCAGGAAGGTCCAGGAGTTTGGAGTCACCCCAGAGCATCCCCAGAGCGCCACGGGCTTCATCCCACTCCCATGGCCACGTTCACTTGTTGCCTGCAACAAGGGGTCTGAGTGGCAGGAAAATATCTACTTACACAAGCCAGTGACTGGTTAAAAGCTTCAATATTGTGAGTGAATGTCTCTTGGGCCTTGCAAAAACCAGCAGAAACCACTGCCAGGAGAGCTCTGGCAATGTGCACCAAGGATCTGAGTGTTTTCTAGTGCTCACCTCCATCTGTGCAGCCTCTCCTGACTGGCAAAAAGCAAAATTTTCTTCTTTTTTTCTTAAGCAAATCGATCAAATTTTCCCCTGAAACAATTCGCTGGTGGGGGCAGAACACCCCAGGGTTTTTTGAACTGCCTGGACTGAAAATCCACGTTGCTTTTTGTTTTATTTTCTGGCACGCTTGGCCAAGCTTATCAAGTGTTTTGTCACATTCAGACAGCATCACTTACAACAACAAAAGGTATCCCTGACACCAGCAAAGGAGGCTGGCAGCTCTGGGCTGCATCACTCCCTATCTCAGCAATTACACTGAAATAAACAAAAATAAACTAAGCCTTTTGCTGCCAGGCCAGAACCCCCACAGACAGACAGCAGAACAGAGGCAGCTGCTCTCTAACTCAGCTCAGGTTAATTGTTGGTTTCTACTCTGCAAGTTCAGTCAAGGAGTTCAGCCCCAAATATGCACCACAGTACTACAGAGTCCTGCAGGAAACTACTTTCAGCCACAGAAAATTACTGTGATGTCCAAACAGTTGTGGGAGACTCAAAACAAAGGTCAAATTTATGGTAGTTATAAACCTAACTTTTCATGCCAGGTTTCAAGTAAATTTGGATATATTTATAATTTGGAGAGGAAAACAGTAACATCTTAGAGGTCTCACATAGTACCCACTCAAAAATAATGGCAGTTGTGGATGTGTTTATATTTAATTTAATTTAAACTTGAAACTTAGAACCAAACTGAATTGGAATTAAAAGCTCACATAAACAGTTACATGGAGAGAAACTACAAAGCACTGGTATCCCTTGATGCAGCTTTCTTCACTGGCTTCTTTTGTGTCCATCATCTTCTACTGCAGGAAGAAAAAGAACTAATAAAAGGAAAGAAATAAGTATTCTAATTCCAACTCAGTCTGGACTTCAGCCAGTCCACCATGTAATAGCAAAAATGCTAATGTTAGCTGCAGTAATCTTCTTAAGATGATGAATAGAGAGTAAAATTCTACTCTCACTCTGCTGCATCCGAGAACAGCTTCCAGACTGTGTTGTTCCCAAGGTTTGCCCATGGCATGNTCTTTTTTTCTTAAGCAAATCGATCAAATTTTCCCCTGAAACAATTCGCTGGTGGGGGCAGAACACCCCAGGGTTTTTTGAACTGCCTGGACTGAAAATCCACGTTGCTTTTTGTTTTATTTTCTGGCACGCTTGGCCAAGCTTATCAAGTGTTTTGTCACATTCAGACAGCATCACTTACAACAACAAAAGGTATCCCTGACACCAGCAAAGGAGGCTGGCAGCTCTGGGCTGCATCACTCCCTATCTCAGCAATTACACTGAAATAAACAAAAATAAACTAAGCCTTTTGCTGCCAGGCCAGAACCCCCACAGACAGACAGCAGAACAGAGGCAGCTGCTCTCTAACTCAGCTCAGGTTAATTGTTGGTTTCTACTCTGCAAGTTCAGTCAAGGAGTTCAGCCCCAAATATGCACCACAGTACTACAGAGTCCTGCAGGAAACTACTTTCAGCCACAGAAAATTACTGTGATGTCCAAACAGTTGTGGGAGACTCAAAACAAAGGTCAAATTTATGGTAGTTATAAACCTAACTTTTCATGCCAGGTTTCAAGTAAATTTGGATATATTTATAATTTGGAGAGGAAAACAGTAACATCTTAGAGGTCTCACATAGTACCCACTCAAAAATAATGGCAGTTGTGGATGTGTTTATATTTAATTTAATTTAAACTTGAAACTTAGAACCAAACTGAATTGGAATTAAAAGCTCACATAAACAGTTACATGGGGAGAAACTACAAAGCACTGGTATCCCTTGATGCAGCTTTCTTCACTGGCTTCTTTTGTGTCCATCATCTTCTACTGCAGGAAGAAAAAGAACTAATAAAAGGAAAGAAATAAGTATTCTAATTCCAACTCAGTCTGGACTTCAGCCAGTCCACCATGTAATAGCAAAAATGCTAATGTTAGCTGCAGTAATCTTCTTAAGATGATGAATAGAGAGTAAAATTCTACTCTCACTCTGCTGCATCCGAGAACAGCTTCCAGACTGTGTTGTTCCCAAGGTTTGCCCATGGCATGGGGAGGAATGGGGGGAAGTGCCAAAAATTACATTTCCTTTTTGATGTTCTTCCATAATGGAATGGTTCTGAGCTGAGGAACCTCCAGAGGATTCCATCTCATGACTTAAGTCTTTTGCTTTTTATTTCTGTGGTCCCTCCTGTGAAAACCATCAATACTTAAACAAGAATTGTGACACTTTTGTCTGGCACAGCTCTGGAAAAGCTTCAAAGATGTCCAGCAAGTGAGAGCAAACAACATCCACCAAGCCTCCCACACCTGCTCCTGCTGGGCAAACGGCACAGGAATATACACTATTGTTTACGGGTCGTTAATCTCCAAATTTCTTCCCACTGGGGTCTGGAAAAGCTATTTCTTTCTTTTGAATTTGACAGCGGAAGGAACTTAAACCAAAGAGGTTTGTCAGAGATGAGACCAAGTGGTGCTGATGGAGAGAGTGATTGATTGGCAAAGCCAATGTCTTGCCCTCCGCTGACAGCATCCATCACCCTTTGACAGAAAAAGTCCAAACCTCCACATCTTCCATTTGTCTTCTTACCTCCTTGGCTAAATTAAGCCAGGAATGCTTTTTCCCCCAGTTTCTCCACATCTTTGGCTGCCAGAGGCAGAGCTCACACAAGAGACACAGAGCTCACAGCAGAGACAAGGAGTTCTGTTGTTAACAGATTCATTGGAAAGGTCACCAAGAAATTTCTGCCAGTGACAAATACAGCCGTCTGCTTGATGAATACAATCATTAGGTGAGATTAAAATACACATTTTCTGCTAGTAATTATTCTGCTGGCTGCTAGACCCAGAGGTGGGTGCTTCAGGATACCGAACAGCCTTGGATCCAGCTCAGCTCTGTCTCAATGTCCTTCCCTTGATGGGATCTGTCCCCTGAGAAGTGAAAAGGAGGTTGTCTGATCCTCACCCGTGCTGTATGAACCTGGGTAAGCCAGGATGGGGGTTTATGTGCTCCCATCATTCCTCAGGGTGGGACTCAAATGCAACTGGAGGTCTGGAATACACACAGGTGTACCCACATCTTCCCTCAAAGGTACCACACCTGATAACCTACATTCAGCCCTGAAATCAAAGGCCAGAAGAATAAACAATACTTCAGGCTTAATTAATCTCACCTCTCCCACCCTTCTGTTTGGTTCTGCCACACAGCAAAAGGATGTAGCCCAGAATTTTCTCCACAGCTAATTCCTGTAGACCAAAAATTTTTCCCCATGGCTAACCCCTGTAGCCCAGAAATTTTCTCCATGGCCAATCCCTGTTTCCTGTAAGACACCTGGGTCAAAATTCTCTGCAGTGAGGAAGGAAGGAAGGAAGGAAGGAAGGAAGGAAGGAAGGAAGGAAATAATTTGGTTTCCTGAGCAAAAAAGGAAAAAAAAATTAATTGTTCTGTTTACATTCATTTCTAAAATTCGAGCAGTAAAGACAATTATGTGGGTTTTAGTGGAACAGGGACTGTAAATTTTAGGTGTCTATCAGCATGAGATCTTTAACTTAGATTAGGAGCTGCAGTGATAGTTACTGTTGGATTAGCACAGGCACATAATGAATTCCAAGATCCTGCAGTAACATGTTGTGCTCCTGGCTATTAGCCTGGGTTTTAATTAGTTTGTGCTAATGAATATATTTGTACATGTCCATCCTTTATTGGCAGCTTTTAAAGGAGTAGTAAATTGGTCACTGTGGAGTGCCAGTGTTTCACTAAAACCTAAGGAATAATTAATGCTTTCTCCACCTAGAGTCAACCAGCAGTCTCAGGAGGTTTTAGGTATAAATTAGAATGAAAGATGAGATACTCAAAATACAGTTAGAGAACTCATTCATCAATGGTGATTAAATAATGTCACTGTGAGACCCTGGAGAAGTGCTGAGAGCTGATTTCCAGCTCTGGAATACCCACACCATCTCCCAGGAGCTGCCAGAGTACCCTGCCCTATTTTTTTTTCCACTGTGACTTTCAAAATGCCTTTTCCATATCTGGTGCTACCCAACTTGCTTCTCTTCTTGGAAATTCCTCCTTGAAAAATCTGTATTTTTCTCAGTCTTTCCTATTCACTGTGGGCTGCTGGAAAAATGAACCAATACCAAGAGTGCTTGGCTAAAGCAAATGCTTCCATCGAATCCAGTATCCTGGCTAACAAAATGCTCAAGCCAGAAAATATTTTGTTGTTTTCATATCCATATTTCCACAGAGAAAATGGCTGTGAGAGCTGGCACAAGGTGGTCAGGATAAGTCAAATCTGAATAAGGATGGAGTGGTTTGAGATGGATTTAAGTGTCCAGGTACAAACCAGCCATTCTGAAATATCCTGCTGATCATCCACTTAACTCCAGAGATAGACAACAAACTCCTAAATTTATGATTTATTTTATTATATTATTTTTATTGTTTTGTAATAGTAGTATTACCCACAAATTCCTGAGCCTTGAGAGAGTTAAGCAAATTAGAAGCCTAAATCAAATTAAGATTTATGAACACCAGGCTCTGCAGAGGAGGTCATTCTGATAAACACAAAAAAAAGTCACCAAAAAATGCAGTTTTCTCTGTTGAGAACAAACAGAGCTTTAGGCCTCTCACATGGATGTGCACCCAAAGAGCCAGACATGAAGAATTTCACCCCAAACTTATAGACAGAGGCATAGGAACCCAAGACACGTGTGGGGCTGACTTTGACACATCCCTCTCTTGCCTTGGACAAGCAACCTAAGAGTTTTATATAAGGTCCTGAAATGCTCTGAGCACAGGGACTGAAGGTGAAGTGTTGTGCTGGTTCCTGATGCAGCATCTACTTCCTTCCTGCTTGTTGTTCTGGCCACCAGTTCAGCAAAGGACCACATTTTCATCATGTCTGTAACACTCCTGCTGTTCTAAATTCTGGTGCCTGCTTACACAAGGGAGCCTGATAACACCAAATTACAAGCTAATTTTGGAGCATCGAGCTAAGTGCCTGCAGACAGCTGTGTGCCACAAATTAAAATCTTAAAAACCTTCAGAAAAAAAAAATATATGATTAATCATTTACCGATTGCTAACAGAGGAGCTCTTAAGTAGGAAAGTATTTTCATTCCATTTACAAACCCAAGTCAGAAGAGAACAAAAGCCTGTGGTGTGAAGTAAAGCAGGTCTGTGTACAGTCCTGTGTGTACAGTCAAAAAGAAAAGTGATGTTTCCACAACAGTAAATCCTGGTAACCACTGTTGGGCATTGATTGTGTACCTCTTTCATTCTTCACTTCCCCTAAATTAAAAAAAACACATGCTGCTCAGCTATATGCACCTCTTGTAGCCTTTTAATCATCTGTTGTTAGTGTCGGGGAACAAACGTGGAGAGATGAATCTCCAAGCTGCCAGTCAGCCCAGCCCCATGGATTCCCAATGTAAATATTCCAGCTCCCGTATCCCATTGACTCCAATCCTGACACACCCCAAACCACTCTTGATGATGCAGGGACAGATTCATTCCAGAGGTAACTGTATAGGTGTTACCAAGATTATTGAGGGGCTGGCTTGAGCGGTGTCCTCCCTTTGGATCAGCACCAGCACCAAAGCAGAACTAAAGGCTCCTGCTCCCAGGAAAACACATTTTCCAGGCACTGCACATTTGTGGAAGCCAGCCAGTTACATGCCAGTCATGGAAAGAAAGCTCCTTCTCCCTGGTGCGCAGTCAGGCAGCTCACTGATAATTACAGGCTGATTTCCAGAAGAAATATAGCACTTGTCAAAGGCATCATTTCATTTCTGTCTTTCCTCGTTAACACTTGATGGGAACTCCGGCATATTTATGACTCATCCAAAAGGCAAAACCCACCAGCATCACCACTGCTTCATTTTCTTTTGCTTAATTTAATTTTTCCTTCATTTCTAATAATTGACTTTCCCCCCTCCCCCCCAATGACCTTGGCTGATTTTCCAGACAGTTTCTCAGAGAGGAGCTGGGCTACCACCACCTTTCAGATGTTCAAATGCCCACCCGAATGAGGCACCTCATGATGATTTCCTTGGGCTTCTCCTGATCTCAATATTGCAGGAATGCTGCAGTTCTACTGACTTCTACCTCCTGCAAAGGAGCAGACTGTGAGGGACCATATAGAAATATATATAACTCCTATACATGTGTTCATCTCTCACATTTTTAGAAATGCAGCCGGATTTTTGGATGCACTCGGCTTGAGAACATCGCATCCACGCAGGCACACAAGGTCCCCAAGCTGTGTGCAGGCACCGTGTGCAAAACAAAGATCCCATAAATTAATCAAATTGTTCTCCTGGCAAGCTGGAAAGAAAGAGGTGGACCAGGGCAAGAATTGTTATTGTTATCTCTATTTTTAAATACTCAGAAGACTCTCAGTTACTATGGTGGTGAGGACCATATAAGTACCTAGACCGATTCATTGGTAGCACAAGTATTAAATGTGAGGATTCTCCAGGTCAAAGGTACCAGTTAATAGGAGTTTTATATTTTGAAATGATTTCCCATTTTTCAAGTCCTTAAAAAGCAGGTTTAAAAAGCTGAACTGTTTCTTCTACGCTTGTGCTGTTCTGCTCTATGTTTTCCTTTCCTTATGGGACTTGTGCATTAAAAAAAGAAAAAAAAGAAACCCAAAACATGCAAGAAAAAGCTGCATAATTAACATTATACAGTAACATACTGAGAGACATCCTTCATGTGGATAGTGATATGCTCTTTGTGTGGGAAGACGGATTTATTTGGGAGTCATGAGAGCGGTTATAAATCATACACAAAATGAAAACTTGCGGGGGAATTCCAGAAGCAGGGCACAAGCCAAACTACAAGAGCACGGCTGTTAATTGATGAAACTTTTAATACAATTTTTTTTTTTTTTAAAGATGCTTCTCCCTAAACTTTTAAAAAATGAAAGCTTCTCATTACCAGATGAGGTGCAGGTGTAATGCAGCGTCAAAGCCAACTTGACAAATAACAGAAAAATCAGAACAATATCTACTCTTTCAGAAGTATTACTTCAGTTTAGATCAGATACATTGATTAAACTCCCCCAGAGGCTCCTCTCCATGAAACCAGATGGTCACTGCACGTGGACACGCACACGTGGGTGTGGGTGAAGTTTCAGTGCAGGAGGTGCCCACATTATCTCAAACACACATAAAAATCATCACTTTGGAAGTTTTGTTGTGACCAACACCAAAAAGTGTTGATCAGAGCATTTTTGTGAACAATCCTTCACTGCCTTCATCACCCCAAATAAATAAGCACGCAGCATCCCTCTGGAGAGGACACACGTTCATCCCTGGCCTCCAGAAATGGAAATTCGCCTAGGAGAGGAAATGAGGTTGATGTATAATACCCTTCTCTTCCTCTCAGCGTCCTCTCCAGGGAAGATCTGTGAACAATCCCAGAGCCTTGTTATTAAAAGCTCAATCTGCCTTTAACTGAGCCCTGCTGGCTGCTGCAGGGATGGGCACATTCCTTGGGCACATTCCTTGATAAACACACCAGGATAGGCAAAGGAAGAGAACCAGGCCAGGAGAGGACCTGAGATATCTTTGGTTTGGTTCTGGGCAAACTTTATGTGCAGCTGTCCCCAGGCAAATGCCTAAACTGCAACTCAGCAGTTTCCTGCAGTGGTTTTGCCATGCCTTGAGATGGGATTCATCTGGAACTGTGCACTTGGGACTTCTCCTCTCATCTGATCCACCCTCAGCTACAGATCATAGTGCTGAGTTCTCACAGGATTTTTACACCTCTCTCTGAGCCTGAGTGATCTGTACATGACCGAACACAACTTATGTAACCATGCTGAGGGTTCAGACACTTTTGGATTTAGGCTCTGTGAAGGTGTTATGGTATTTGGTGGTTGCAGACACGTCTGGGAATGTTGCTGAGGCACAGACTTTTTATTTTAAGAGATGTGGGATGAGGTACAACAAATCATTCTCATTTCACTTCCCAAATCCCCACAAGTACCAGACTGGATGAAATAGGGCAGAAGTTGTCTTTGGATATAGGCTGAAAGGAGAATAAGAGAGACTGCATTACTGGGAGGGAGATTGTATCCCTTGAAGCACCACTTAAAAGGGATAAGAGAATTTTAGAACACCACAGTGAAAAGAGACAACAAGGCAAGCTAATTTCCCTGCCAGCTCTCAACCTATCACCTAGGAAAACTCAGTATTAATTACCTTCATCCAATACTCCCCATCCTAACTTCTGATTAGTGCTGTGGGGGTGAAATATCAGAGAGCAGCAGTTTGAAAGCGTTGGGTGGGTTTTTTTACATTGGTTCAGCAGTTGCTTGCAATACTGAAGATTCATCTCTTGCAACACAAGCAATGTTTTGTGGGAAAGAAAATGCACGAGCATTGCAATGCAGCAGTTAAGGCTCTATCCTTTCCTTGGACTAAAAAATGTGACCTCTAGGCCCAGGAAGATACAGCAAAACATGTTCCATGAGGTCCTTTGAATATTTATACAAATTACCCTCATGTGTTCCCCTCCCTCCTCAGAATCGTTTTTTCCACCAGTAAGTTTATTTGTAGGGCTGTTCCCAAAAACAGCACATTTTTTTACGCAGTCATTGGAGAATATTAGTGGAAAATTAATTTTGAGTTCTTAAAGAGATATTTATATTAGCCCATACTACAATAATGATCCTGGCCTCTAGCCAGGAATGGAAGCTCTATTAAGCAAAGCACTCTACATAAATAACTATGAACATTATTATTCCCTCTGTCAGATCTGGCAAGATTTTTTTTTTTTAATTCCCGAGTGCAGTGAGCAGAATTTCCCCAGTTTTTTGAACAGAGGGAGTGGGTGAATGGGCTGTTGATAACACTGCAAGATGCCTATCCCTACACAAGGAAAGCTTACTAGAGAGAGATCTTTATTCTTCCATAGAGAATTTGCTTTGCAGTTATTTACCCTTACCCTTAAGGTTTTCTAGAAGCATTCAGACTGAAGTGACTCCATTTTAGACGTAAAATATAAGAATTTTCCTTTATTAACTCTACTGTATCTTCATCTTTTACGTAGAGGCATCTCATGGACAGGATGAAACACAGAATATTTATTCATGTATAATTTTCTGAATGCCCCAAAGCAGAGCTCATACACTGACAAGTGTTTGGGAATGAGAAGAAATTGAAAATACAACTGACCATCTTGCCGTGATTGGATTAATCCACCATGACATCTCAGTTCATGCAAAACCTACTCATTTTCATTTCACTCAGAGCCAGGGAGGCAGAGAATTCATCCCATGAAAACACTTACTTTGTTATCATAAATATTCATGTTACTGAATGATAAACCTCATATTCCAAGAAAAATTATTAATACCAATTAATAATCACATGCTTTATGTACTTGGAGAAGAAAGGGCGAGGTCTATTAATAGGAAAAAGAGTGATTCTAAATTTGAAGATAGAAATAATTGGTTCTGATGCAATTGTTTCCCTGGCAGTTGTGCTGGGCTATTAAAGAGTAGATTGCATGAGAGCATCTTGCAAATTACACCACAAGAGAAAAAAAAACAACACAGGGCAATGTGAAACAGAACAAGTAGTGACAAGTGTTAACCTACAAAGGAACTTTGTGACATTGCCAAGGTCACAGAGAAGAATCGCTTATTCACTAAGAACAGTCAGGGGGGAACATTCTGTTTTCACATTTGCATCTGCAAATATGATTGTCCCAACTAATCAAACCAGGTGAGCATAAAGGAAATTACAGCTTCTTATCCCGCACTGAGCTGCGTGGGAATAGTAGTGCTGTCTTCCCTTTGGATTTTCCACCACAGAGAACAGCGTTATGTAAGAGGTTTACAAGTTACATTTGCACTTTCACAAATAAGCATCTCTTGTGCTTCAGGTAAACTGAGGTCCTTCAAGGTCCCAGTGAGGTTATGGATTCTGTACTGGGCACAGATTGTTTAACTTATGTACCAGTGACTTGGATGAAGAGGCAGAAGCCTCCTCAGTAAGTTTGATGATGACACAGAGCTCAGAGGAGCAGCTGATCCCCCCGAGGGCTGTGCAGCCCTTCAGAGGGACCTCGACAGCCTGGAGAGATGGGCAGAGAAGAACTGTCTGAAATTCAACCAGGGCAAAGTCAGGGTCCTGCACCTGGGAATAAATACCTCCAGGCACCAGCACGGCCTGGGCGTGACNGGGCAGGGACTGAGCCCAGCAATTCCCCTGAAATTCTGCCCTGGGCAGGGACTGAGCCCAGCAATTGCCCTGCACAGGGGCACAACTTCTGCCCTGGGCAGTGCCCAGAGAGGCTGGGGAGTCGCCTCACCACAGATATTCCAGAGCCACCTGGCCACAGCTCTGTGCTCTGGGAGCAGGGAGGTGGCAGCAGATGTCCCTCTGTGGTCCCTTCCATCCTCACCCATCCTGTGTGTGCAGCAGAGCAGTCGAAGGGAGGTTTGCTAAGAGCTGCCGCTGCTGCTGTGGGGGAAGGAACTAAACACAATTAAGGACAGAATGCTCCTGTCCTAAGAAGGTCAAACAAGAACATGCATTTGTGTCTACCCAAACCATCCCTGCTATAAAAGGAAGCCTCAGAGACTGAATTTCCCTGAGTGCTGCACGGTGACAGCAAGGCCATACATGTCTTCAAAGAGGGACACTGCTGATTGCCATGGTCATTATTTTATTTTCTTCAGTTTCAGCCTAACCTAGAGGCAAGCCCAAAATTCATTTTCCACTGCAATGCACGAACAAAGCTCAACCCCACAGTGTCTCACTCTGTGAATCAAACCCTGAGAAACGCCAAGCATCTTTATTTGTTGTCTGAGCCAGTTTTCAGCAGCTTTTCCTGATCTGTAAACAAAAGCAAAGACAGCAACCAGACCAGTTTGCCTTTGCAAACATTGTCAGAGCATGACTTTTTTCTTTTCCTTTTTTACAAGATTAAAGAGTTTTTTGTTTCTCCACCCTCCCTCCTTTTCAACAAGAGGGAAACAAGAGGGAAAGTTTCCTTTTGACAGGAAAACAAACACTTGAAGAAGAGGCTAATTACATTTAAGACATGGACACATTGCAGACTTCTGACCAGAAAAACATGGAACAGAGGATTTATATTGTGCATGTGGGTTTACAGCACACCCCAATTTTCAGAGCAATAAATCACTGCTTGAGTTTTAACCACACAGAGCTAATAAGGACAAAGAGTTACACATTTCTGCTTCTTTGATTTAGCATTCAATCTCAGGTTCAAAGTTCCGATTCTGCTTTATTTTTATGCAAGCATGTGGGCTGGGGAGATCAGAGGACTCTATTCCATCTCCCCTGCTGCTCCTGTGTTTTATGTAGGTGACAGCTTTTCTGCTATAATTTCATTACAAAAAAATAATTGCTATCTATTTGCCCGAAATTAACTCTGCATCTGTCTGTGTATGTTATACATAAAATTATGCTACAACTAGAGCCATATATATTTTTGAATTAATGATGCAGCCCTTGCTTACTCAAAATCCCCAGTAAAAAAAAATTGCATTTAAAAATGCTGCAGGATCAGTAAATCTAAGCTAAACTTGACAACAGGATGATTTTATTCAGGAAGAAATTTTTATTTGGGAAAGAAATTCAAGGCAAATGAGCTGAGTTCAGAATGTGCTCAAACAGAAAAGAGAAAAACATGCTCCCCATGCTGCCCGAATGGCTGACATAATTTTGCTTGCTTTCCTTCCCTGTTAACTTGAAAATGCAAATTGCTTTGCTGTCAGGGTACATTTGTTCCCACTAATTCAAGACACTATAACAAGCCTAAATATTTATTTGGTGGTTTGTTTTTTTTTCCCACTCCAATTTGTGTTTTATCATAGTGGGAGCATCATCTATGGATTTCATTTACTGAAACATTATACAAACAGCCCTTACGGGAAAGTCACCTCCCTGTAATTGGAAAACTATCCATAAGGAAAGCTCTTAATGCTTTAGGATGTGTTGCCTCAAAGGCCCAAAAATTCTACTCTGACCAACACTTAAAAGGCCAAAACACATATTCAAAATAACTGCTCAAATGAGCCATTGGAAAAGCCTTGCATCTTCAGAGGGATCTTTTGGATCTTTCCTGCTTTTCAGGGGATGGGATGGACACAGAACACATTCTTTTCATTAGAACTGGATGAGCAAACAGAAGCAGAAAGCACATTTTATAGTTCAATCCTCTTTCTGATGCTGCTTCTTGTTCAGTTGGGTGTATTAAAAAAAAACACCTATTTTTTCATCTTGTCCTTTGAAAAATGTTTCTGATGGTAACCAGCTTTTAATCAATTATCACTTGTGTGTAAAGCATTTCTGCTCCTATAAGGAATAAAATGAGATTTCAGCTGATAAAACCCCAAAAAACAATTACTGTTTTCCTGAAAATTCCATTTTGCATTCTTCTGGGGGGAAAAAAAAGGTCAACATTTTTTAATTAGAATTGTTTGTGCCACTTAAAGGGCTGAAATTGGACTCTGCCAGTCCCTTTTGTTAAGGTCTGAAAAAGCCCCATGAGTCACCCCTTAGAGGAGTGGTGATGAGTCCAGACTCAGCCCAGTGATGAAATTCAGAGCCTTTGCCATCTAGTCCTTCCATGAGAGCTGCTGCATCCATAGCTTCTCTCTAGCAACACTCAAATGAGCTCTAAACAAGTGGATTTTAACTTGGGTATGTTAGTTCTGGGCCTAAAATTAGGTAGGATTAATCAGACTACAGAAACTCTATGAGCAAATTCTTTGAAACTTTATTTCTCTTCACATTCCTCATTCATGGAGCAACTCATAGTAATACCCCACCTTGTTTTTTGGTGTCCTTTTCACACATATCTAACCTTGTTTTAGCCCCATTTGTGTCTACTCTGACTTCTGTGAAGTCCTTTGCTTCACCACAGAACACACTCAGAAAAGAAACTCTACTTTAGCAAAGGGTTTAAACATACAAATATAAAGAAAACAAACCCACTGACGCCCTTCAGAAAAGAAACTCTACTTTAGCAAAGGGTTTAAACATACAAATATAAAGAAAACAAACCCACTGAAGCCCTTCCAGTTTCTCAAACACAATCAAAAGATAAGTTATGACACCAAAGCCTTCACTACTGGCATCTGTCATTACAGCAAGAAGTATTTTGGCTCCATTTTACTCAGTATTCTCCATCCAGAAATAAAGTCAACCCTTACCGTTCTCACCAGATGTCTTGTCTTTCCCATTTGCAGCCCCAGTTCCTTGTCTCTGTTAGAGGGGACAAAAAAACACAAGACAAGAGGTTAGATCACACTTGAACATGAATTTTCCCCTTGGAATTCCTGGTAATTACAGCCTGATTTCTCCTCAATACATTGGATAATCCATTAACGCTCACGCAACGCTGCTTTGAGACACAGCCAGTGAACCAGGAATGCTTAGTTCCACTTCAAGGTTGGACTCTGTGATCCTGGGGTTCTTTTCCAATATAAAAGATTGATTTAGGTCCAGCTGCATCACTCCGTGTGCCCCTGGATGTAATTATCACAATGAGTGATATGTATGTGTGTAATCAGGTTCCCAGCAGTCCAAGGGTAGGAGCTACACTGCAGCATTTCATTTCTTCAGCTCCTTGCTGTGCCTCCCCTTCCATGACTCAGGAGACTACAGGGAAGTCATGAGGTCTTGCAGGGACAAAATTATAAGGGTCAAAGCCCAGCCTGAAGTTAATTTGGACAAAGCATAAAAAAGACACAATAACAGTGTTCCTAGATATACACAAAAGGAGGGCTTAAGGAGAATCTCCAGACCTCATTTTGGCTAGAAGATTCATTTTCAGCTTTGGCCACAAGAGAAGGTGGAATTCCCCACTTTAAATTCACTTTGTCCAAAGAATAGCCTCCTGAATTTTCATGAAAAAGAACTGATTTAGATCACTCTGCCAAGTGACAGGTGGCAAACACCAGGGCAGTCAAAATATTCGCTGTGGCAGAGTACCAGAATGGTTACAATTGTGGGAAACTTCCCAGCTCAGGAATGGTCACTCTATGAAAATTATTCTGCATTCCCCAGAGAAAGCATCTCAAGGTGGATTAAAGCATTTAAAGGGTATGGCAAAACTAACATTTCTTATGCCAAATTATTCATGTTTGTGTGTTTTACTGAAACAGAACTAAAGAAATTGTCCTCTAAGGTTGTACGTGTAAAAATCTGGGAATATTAAACTCAGAGAATAAATCCAGCTGCACTCAGCCATCAGAGGCAGCACATCCTCAAGCACCAGGGAACTGAACAGGTACAGGAGCACTGCAAACCAAATTGTTTTTACCAACGTCTGGACAGTCATGTGGATTCTCCCATGAAAATTCATACAGCCATATTTATCTGAAGGCATTTTCTCTAACATTTCTGGTTAAAACCTTCTCTGTTTTGGTTTTTGTCTTTTGCCTTTCCAAGCAGTGGTATTTCCAAGGTATTTTTTGTATACAGACCTAATCATGAGGTAAATACAAAACCTTCATGTGTGCCATTAGCTCTGATATGGAAAATGGAAATACATTTTTTTCTCCTTCGAGCCCCAGAACCAAGACAAAAACTTGGCCAATAACAGAGAATGGGATTCTAAAGGGATAAACACCTTTGACAAAAGCATAAGTTACCAACAGCCAGAAATCAATACATCCACCCAACAACCAGTTTTGCTTTGTGCCTTTATTTAAAGACTGGTTAATAATTTCATGTTTCAACTCTAAACAGCATTTAAAGAAGATTTTAGTGCTCATTTACAAAATACCGTATTTTTCCTATCTGTAAAAAGCTACCTATATTCCTTTTTCTTCCCCTGTATATTTTTAAATGCTTTTTCAAGTTGTCTTATTTCCTGAGCATTTCAGGCTGTGCTACTTAAGCTTTATGAAAGCTTCTCTTTCCTCCCTAGGCTATACCTGTCAGGTTCAGTCTGCTTATGATGGAGTGCTGGAATATGGATTCACACATTTATTTTGTGTCTCGAGATTTCCCCTCAGGGAGAGCACAATGTTGCCAAAGAAAAAGAATAAAAACTTGGGTTTGGTAAATGAAGGTTTTCTCTATTCATGAGGTCATGGTAATTTTCTTTAAGTCTGAAAGCAGTTGCAATATTCTGCAGCCATTTGTTTGATTGGTGACCACTGGACTTGTATGGAAAGAAACCTGAAAGTCTGCCAAACCAGCTTCTGAGAGCTTTTCCTTTAGTTAGAGACGTATTTTGATCTATAAGCCCTGTGCTGTCTTCCAAGTGACTGGAATGGATTTGAAAGTGAGAATCAGCTTCTCATTAACAAGGCATTGAAACTCAGGAAAAAGCCAGATACAATGGGGATCATCTGCTGCAAAGCCTTTAGTCTTTTATTTCAATACATTCAGTGGACCTACTTTTCAAAACATTTTCAAGGAGGTGCTATTACTAGCAGCTGGAGTTTCTTCTTTCATCATCTTTCAAGGTGCTACTGCAGGTTGCAGAACAAAGCTGAGCTTTTTAATGTGGTTCAGAGAAAAAGGGGACTAAACATGAGGAGGAGTTACTGGGGGTATTTTCAAGAAGCAATGGATGAAATGCTGATATAGTAAATATTGTCCATAGATTAAATAGATGAAATTAAAATCACTGAAATACAAGAAAAGCAATATTAATTTCTGGGATCTGATGGGCAGAACAGCCCCAACTCCCTCAGCATTTCCTCCCAAGAAAGGATTCCCGTCCCCAATAACTTGTAGCTCGCTCCCTTCGTTCAGAGATTGCTTCTGGAATTCCACAGCATCTTATAAGGCAAGCACCAGGACAGAAATACTAAATAAACTTTGAACCAGGCATCAAAGAAACATCAGAGCTAAGACGAACACGAGTGCAGACCCGTAACGATTACACAGTAAAACATGATAAACAGTTTTGTTGCTATGTTGTGTAGGAGGAAACAGAGTTTATGACTGCTTCGGGCTATATTAATTTTTAACTCAGTGGTTTTACAAAACACCAAAGACACATAATTAAAAAATGTTTCCAAAAATCAAAGTGACTCCCAATTTGTCAGCAGAGGAAGTTAAAAAGACTTCTGCCATATGCTCAAAATCCCAGAAAGAAAAGAACAGGTTTGCTTTCCTGTTAAACTCTCACAGCTATACGCAGAGGCCAGTTAACGTGGTATGAAAATCTGTACTAAATTAGTCCCCAAGGCGAGCAAACTAAGGTCAAAAGTGAACTTGCAGCCACGAGGACATTTCAAGAAGAATGTTAAATTACTGCAGCAGCTTTTAAACTCATTCTTCTCGCCCCTGCTGCACCCCCAAGCTGAATTTTTGCCTTTAATCTTACATTCTGTTCTTGTCTTGAAATAGCCTGACCTTTTCAGCGATGCTTTTAATTAGCACCTCAGTGTTAGGGATTGCAGCCAGGTGTTGATTAGAGAATTTTTAGGGGGCAGAAGGGCTGTTTGTTTTATGGCGAGCCATGGAAAGTCCAAGATCAGGGACATGAAACTGCCAGAACATTCTGACAAATGGGCTCTTCTAGTTAATAACATCATGCTGGATGCTTCACCTCAGTGCAGGGTCAACAAGGTACAGAGGGCTGTATCCCAGGAAAGCAGTGGCTGCAGGTTTTCAACAGGATGTGTTTCTACATAAAAAGAATGGAAAAAAGATCCAAGAGTGGAATTAAAAGAATAGAAACAGGTGGAAACTTTCAGTAAAGTGGGACAGCAGAAAAAGTCAGCATAGACTGACGGCACTGACACATATGAAATGTTATTTAGGATGTTCTGTCTTGGCAAGGAAAACAGCAGGGAAATTTGTGCATATCCTAAGCTTTTCCTAAGCTTTGTTTTGATATCCTAAGGTGTGACACGGGAAATACATGTTGGTACAAAGCAACACAAGCAAGCCCTCCCTCTGCACCACCACCCTTTCTTCATACAAAAGTTTCTCTTTAAGAAACATAAATTGAATCCAACTAAACTATTTTATAAGGACCTTTTTTTACAGTATTCTGCTTTAATTTTAAAAAACCCCAACACCTCAGCTGTTTCAGCCTTAACGTGAAAAAATGTACTGAAAAAATATATTTCAAAGATTTATGAAGTTTATGATCTTTCTGCAAATAAAAATGTCACAGAAAATATCTGCTCAGGGACTTGTGTTTCCAGGCAAGGAAAGCTTCCCAATCATAGTAGAATGATCAGCAGATAGATCAGAATCTAAATGAAGATCCAGAATTTAAGTAGGGGCAAGAAGCAAGCAGCCATGATCTGAGATGAGTGGCTACACTGCAGAATTTGGGATTTCAATATGATTATTTAGGTTCAGTTCTCTACTGGAGATTCCTGTGTCACTACCTCTTTCCAACGTCATGTACCGACCTGAAACTATGGCACTCAGCATTTCACACCTTGAAGTGTGAAAAACATTACTCTTAGCCACAACCCAGTAATAATCTGGTTTAGAAATTGATCAAATAAATCACAGTGCTTAAAATAAAAAATTAAGAGCAGGAAAAATTATGTTGCTGTGACAAAAAGATTTTGGTTGCTGAAACTGCAAGGGATTCCTGGCCTCTAAGTAATGGAACTGGAATTTTAGCACCAGTGCGTTTTTTTAGAATTATATATCAGAAAGCATGGAAATGAACAGCTGCGAGAAATAAAGCGCGCTGCTGGAGAGCCAGGCACAACTTCTATCATTTCACTCATTTCCTTCTAATTATTTCTTCTCCAAACTGGTCTGCAGCACAGACAGATGGCAAATCCCAAACCAACTCTGTGACGTACAGGTTCACTCACATCAGTCACCTACAGAACATCTGCAGACAGAGCTGAGAAACCCCCAACAGAAGCTTGGATAAAGCAACAAAAATTGCCCAAGACACGACTCAAATAAACCTTCCTCACTCGTCTACTTGCGCCTCCTTTACAAGTTCCCCCACACATTTTTATAGATGTGGTACTGAATATTTATGAGATGAAAGTGTCCTTCAAAGGCCACATTTAAAGGAATTGCACCAGGTACAGAACACCTAGCCAAGATTTTGTCGGAATGATGGATAAATCTGATAATGTGTCTGTTACTTTGGTCTTACACATCGTGGGGAGAAATCGCAGACCGCATTTCCCGAGCAGCCTGACAGAAAGGAAAATTATTTATCAACTTATACTTCCTCACCTATGTACCCCCTCCGCCCTGCATGCTCCTCTACTCCGAGGGAGTTTTCCACAGCCAGTTTTCTGTCTGTTTGCTTTGTCAGGGCAGAGCAGTGTTGCCAGAGCAAGAGCACCAGAATCCATCTTCCCATACTGGCTGTCAAAGCTAAATGATCCCTGGCACTTTGACAATTCCTGTAATTATCCTCATGGGTCAGACAGTTTTCTACTTGACTGGGCTCCTGATTGTCCCTAATTTTATTAAGGCTTTCTTATAGCTATTTTAATAAATTAAAACTGCGCAGGTGGGCTGAGATGAGCTGATGGGTTTCAAACTGCAGTGGCTACAAGCTGACAGAGGGACAGTGGGTTTCTTTGTGAGTTTTTTAGCCACTGAAGGGACATGGTTATGCACATGAATGCACATTGTCATCTAGAAAGGACAGTATTATCTGTCCAAAATTAACACGTCTCTGATAACTACAAATGGTGCTGTTTGCAGTGTAGCCATTGCACATGTGGAACACATATTTTTATTTACATAGCTACACAAAATGCACACCGAGTGCTTAATCACACGGTTGCTCACGGGCTTAGGGCATTTGCTTCAATTTAGGAGATGTGATTTGTTCATTTTTGCCCAGCCAGAACTTCTGGCTTGAGGAAAATCCTCGGAACAGGCACTTCTGAGTGTACACAGACAGCAGGAGGTCCTTCAGTGCTGAGCACTCTTAGAACCATGGAATGGTCTGGGTGGGAAGGGACCTTAAACATCATCCAGCTCCACCCCCTGCCACGGCAGGGACACCTTCCCCTGTCCCAGGCTGCTCCCAGCCCCAGTGTCCAACCTGGCCTTGGGCACTGCCAGGGATCCAGGGGCAGCCACAGCTACTCTGGGCACCCTGTGCCAGGGCCTCAACACCCTGCCAGGGAACAATTCCTGCCCAAGATCCCAGCCAGCCCTGCCCTCTGGCACTGGAAGCCATTCCCTGGCTCCTGTCCCTCCGTGCCTTGGCCATTGTCTCTCTCCATCTTTCCTGCAGCTCCTTCAGGCCCTGCAAGGCCACCCTGAGCTCAGCCCAAAGCTTCTCCTGCCCAGGCTGAACAATGCCAGCTGTGCCAGCCTTTCCTGCCAGCAGAGCTGCTCCAGCCCTCTGCTCATCCTGCTGCCTCCTCTGGGCTCTCTCCAGCAGCTCCCCGTTCTCCCTGTGCTGGGCTCCCAGGATAAATTAAGAGGCATCTGATGAAAATGGGCTGAGGGAATCATTGTCTGGGATAGAGGAATCTACTTACAGTGATGATTTTAAATATTCTAATAGCACAGAAAAGAACTTTAGCTGTGCCCCACTTTTGCCGATGCTGGGCTGTAATTTATAAATCAGCACAGTGAGAACCTGCTGATTTTGTATTCAGATTCCATATAATGTTCTAAACTGAATATTTACACCAACACCAAATGTAATCAACGTAATTAGCACAAACAGTAGCTTGCTTAATATTTAGGTTATTAACATACTTTGAATTAAGACATTATTTCTCCAAAGACATTGTAATCACAATTTTTTTTTTTAGAGGCAGGGATTAATGGAATCTTTGAAGTTAATTTTGAAAGCAGCTGCAAGAATGTGTTTCCCAAATCCTGTTAATTACCATGCCAGCCATGAGAAGTAATCCCTTTTTTATTTCCTGCTGGAAATAGAAGATTTGATCCAGCATGGTTTATTTACAGGGCTAACTCAGAAGTGGACAAGGAGTTGTGTTCAGCTCAGCAGAATTACTTTATGAGTGGAATTTGAACCTCAGTGTGGTACTGTGGAATTCCCCTAAATTGTGTGTTGGGTTTTGTTTAGCAAAGGGCAAAGAGAATAAAATCAACTACAAAAAAAAACCTTCTCACACCCCTTGCCAAAAAGTGACCTCAGTTCTCATTTGGACATGGGTGATACAGCCTGTATCCCAATTACGCTGAGGTCTCTGCTTTATCCATTTCCAAGGTGACCCAAGAGGAATATTTCGATTACATAAAAATTGATTAAACTAGATGGCATAAATAAAAACTGACTGTGGTTCTTAAGGTGGTTTCTTCTGGTTGTTTCTAATATTTTTAATCTATTGGTAGCATCAGACCTGGCATTACAGTTCCAAAAAGGGCATTTTTGGGCAGGAAACTTGCTTTAAGAACTTCTACTTCCCATTAGAGCCCAATCCAGCCACACCTTCCCACCCTCAAGGCCTCATTTCTTTGGAAACAATTGTTTGCAAGGTCACACGGAAAATAGGAACACTAAAATTATTCAAGTTTAAAATAACCCTTCAGCAGAGCTGTGTTGAAAACAATCATTGAAATGATCCAGCTAAAAAAGGAAATACATATTTCAACTGTTTCTGTTGATCATTTCAGTGGTGTAGTTGATGTCTCTGATCCACAAACAGTTGTACCACGGCAACCTAAATTATCAGCCTTGGTCCCCTGTGTGGGAAATACAGGCAGGGCACCTAAACAGGAACAAGAGAACCTCGGGGATCTGGAAACAGCATTTGGATACAGACAATACCCTGGGTATCCCTTCATATCAGCATGCCCAGATAGGAAGAGTGTCCTAAGCCAATTAAAGGGTCGGAGTCCCTGCCTAGGCATAATAAAACTGATTACGGATAATGGTTTTGTAGCAAAAAATTTACTTTATATTTTATTCTTCCGAGCCCTTTTGAAGTTTTGGATAATGCAATTTGCTGAGCTCTAAACCCAGCCATAATTGAGTTAGAGGTTGTCTTCAAGGGACAGCTTGGATTATTCACAGCAAAAATCTGCGCTGACAAATTGCTTCATCTCCGATCATACTGGCTACCATTATTAAAACAGGCTGCTCCTTCCCAGACTGCAAAAATACCGGTGATAGTTTTTCGGGTTTTTTCTGCTGGCATGTTTTTATTTCCAGTTGTACAATTAAAAAAAATCTGCTCTTATTTCCCTGCTGTTTCCGTACATATTTCAGAGGTAAACAAGTATTATCACAGTCAGTTAGACTGCTCTAGCAACTGGGCCAGCCAGGATTTTCCGAAAACATTAATTATGGCAGTTTCAAGTCACCACGCAAAGGAACTTTCCTGCCTTCAGCCGCAGGCAAAGCCTTTGATTTTCAAGACAAGAGCAAGACCAAGCGGCGGGGACGTTTCAGCATCACTTACTGCGCTGCTGCACCCAGCCCGGGCAGCCCGTCTGGTCCCGGGGAGAGACTGGGAGCAGCCCTGCAGCCATCTGCCGGGATGACAGCAACTTCTCCAGGGTCATTCCAGCGGCAGGGAATCATTCCAGTGAGTTCAGCGAGCGTGCCGCAGCCTCGGCAGCGCAGCCTTGCCCAGGGGCATGAGGCAAACCCGGCACCCCGGGCTCCGTGCCACATCCCTGCCAGGGGGACCCGGGATGGGCTGCTGGAGATGCCCTTGGACGGGAATGACTGCATTTCCCCGTTTTCCCCGAGACGAAATGAGGGGCAGAGAAAAGCGGCCCAACTTGCCAAGAGGACTGCTATTTAAAGCCTGAAATCAGGGAAGAAATGCAAATAAAGAAAAAGGAGAAGAATTAAAAGGAAGTAGTCTAAAAATGTAAAAAAGAAAAATTGCGGAAGGCAGTAAAAACCAGGAAAGCGGATGGGATGAGCAGAAGTGCAGAGAAGTGGACCAAAGCTTGCCCAAGAAATGCTCATTGAAATCGCAGGATTTCATTCCCTTTCCTGAACAGAAAGTCTTCCTTTCAGGAAAGGGAACGAAATCTGGAAGTTGGAGAAGCAAGTGAAACAAACGCTCCGGATGGGTGATATGATCAAAAGCAGTGCAATGGCAAAAACCGAGGAAATTTGGAAATGCAGTCATTCCCATGCAATCACCTGAGATGAAATGAGGGGCAGGGAAAAGCAGCCCAACTTGCCATAATGCCTACAAGTCAAACCCTGAAGTCAGGGAAGAAATGCAAATGAAGAGAGAAGGATTTGAAGAAATTAAAGGAAAGAAAAAAGAAAGCAAAAAATTGTGAAAGCAAATCAAATCCTTAAATGTGAAAGGAAAGAGCAGAAGTGCAGGGAAATGGACTGAAGCATCATGGGGCATCACTCAGCAGAGGATTTGTCCAGCATTGTTCCTGTCTGGATCGGGAATGACTCGCTGAGAGCTTATGGGGAACTGCCTTGTTGGTGGGGGATGCGGTACAGAGCAGAAAGCTCTTGGCACTGGGGGGAAAAATCACAGCCAAAGGATTAGAGAAACAACAGTGAAAGGAAAACGGGCAGGGTGAGGCACAAGGTCACCTTGATGGCCAGGAATCAGGGACAGCGATCAAGTAAGCTCACATGTATCAAGCAGAAGACAAGTCAGGTCGCTGCCTCTGTCCAAGAGATGCACAGAAAATCGGGATTTCCGCAAGTCAGAAACTCTGACGACCCTGCAGCTGCTTGGGGAAACTGTTGCTGCGATCCATTTCATTGCTAACAGCAGCGGAGAAGATAAGAAAGCAATTTCCACAGAAAAGCTGTAAGAGCTTCCAGGTTCCCTGGCCCCAGCAGAGACATAGCAGGTTACCTGCCCTAGGACAAAATCCATCCCTGTGAGGGTGGGGAGGCCCTGGCACTGGCTGGCCAGAGAATCTGTGAATGCCCCATCCCTGGAAGTGTCCAAGGCCAAGTGGAACGGGGCTGGGAGCAACCTCCAAGTGGAGGGGTGGTGGAAGGTGTCCCTGCCCACGGCAGGGTTGGAACAAGAACATCTTTGAGGTCCTTTCCACACCAAACCATTCAGTGATTCCACGAACTGTTTTCCAACGCAAGTTCAGTTAAAACTTGCAAGTTTCTCCATGTAGTCCTCTTTCATTCCCTCTGTCTTCAGAGGGAATGTCTTCTCACATTATGAACCAGGCTCCATTCTGTACTTTGTGCCTTGCACTATGAAGCAGAAGAAAAACGTTACCCATCTAAACATTTACACCTCCTTCACACGTGAACATGGCAAAACATCCTGCAATGCCATTAAAAATGGCCCTTAGGTGCTCCTACAAGAAAAGTCATGCATTTTGGGAATAGTCTCCCACAGTTATCCTGTCACTGGAGAGAAAATGGGTTCCTTAGAAGTTCCATGCAGGAAGCAGATTTAGATCCAGCTGTGCTGCCTGACACACTGCAGCCAGACAAAAACATCTATTCAAGACTTATATGGCATGACTGCAAAAGCTCTTGCTAGAATTCAGGGAATTTGCAATTTGGGTTCTCTGCAAATCACAGTATTAAGGTAGAACCTTTGCTACCAATGCTCCCACACCTGCAGATCCATCCCCTAAGTCCAATTCCAGGATGGAAGCACACAAAGCTTTTGATCCATGCAAGGAATACAAAACAATGCTCAGAATAAAAGCCCTGTGAGGAAGAGAGAATCTCCTGTAATCTATCCTGAGAGGTTCATTCAGCTTTCTCTGGGCGTTAGTTCTCTCCAGTAGCTTGCAAAATATGCTGAAGGAAAGGAGTGATAACTAGCCAAGTCTGACTGGCAAATTAAAATTGGCATCAAGCTGGCCTGCCTTAGGCATTTGGCTGCCCTGCTTAAACTGCAACACATGTGTGCTGGCACATGCCAGTGCAAGTGTGCCAAGCCAACAATATGTTTGCTCTCTTCCAGGGGTGTGTATCTGTCAGCTCTGACTGGAGCAGTGATATGTGTGAAGCAGCCATGAAGCCACATGGCTCATTTTCCCTGCCGTGTCATCTGCCTGCCCAGCCATCCTTCCTCCTCCTTCCTTCCCATCAACTTAATGCTTCTAATTTCTGGCAGTTTGTCTTCCGCCTCCCTCGACCTCACATTTTATAAGTACTCTTTTGGAATTCCAAGAAAGAGATTTCCATGTCATTCAGATTTCTTCCTGGAACACTACAAGAAAAAGTTCAAATAAAAGTCATTCCTTGGAGCATTTCCATTAGTGTTAAAACCAGGTGCTTTAGAGTCAACATACAGAGTATTCAGTATTTTAATACAAGAGTAATTTAATGCTGGTTGTTGCAAAGAGAAGCCTATTTCCTCCAAGGGAAAACCAGAAAGATCCCTAAGAGAAAAAAACCCATTTCTTGAAACGTTAAGGTAAGGGAATGAAAATCACTAAAATTCAAATGAAGAACACACTTGTGATTTTTATGAGGATTATTTTTCTGCCTCTGTGCCTCTCACCTAAACTTGGACTTTAGTCTTTTAAAATGTGTTTTCATATTTATGTAGGCATTATACCCTGATACTCACCTGGTCAAGCCAACCTTGCCCTACTGCCTGGTGAGGCAAACATTTCATAGAAAAATGCTAAGTCTGTGAAAACCATTATCTCAAATCACTGGTCTTCCTTCACATCCGGAGTGTCACTAGGAAAAGGTCTAATATCATCAAAATCCTCAAGGAATCACTTATGTTCTCAGATCTATTAATTTTTGCTTCATCTGCTGTTATACTCTTGCATTTTGGGGAAAAAGCTGTTGAGAGCATGGTATCTGCTGGGTAACAAGGCTGATTTTGTTGGTCATCACAGTAGACATATGGAGATGCAAATCATCCCCAGATAATAACAATAGGTGCTGTCAGCTTCCCAACACTCTGCCCAGGGATTTTAAAGCTGTGCAGACCCCTTAAGATCTCTTCCACTCCCTGATTCCCTCCAGAAGAGCCTGTGAACTGCTGTCCAGCTGATTGAGCAGGACATGGATTTGTCCCATTTCCAGGGTCAGCCCTGGCTTAGGCATTTCTGAACTGCGCTCCATGGTTCCAAGAAAAGGTGTACCCAAAATCCCTACAAATCCATCCACAGCAGTGTGTGCAGCTAGCCAGGATCCCCAAAGGGATCTCTCCCTTTCACTTTGAGGAGACTCCTGTTGTGCAGTGATCCAACACAACCTTCCAGAGCCCTGCTCACTCCTTCCAAGTTGAAACCATCATAACCTGACTGCATTTCAGGTTTCTCTGGTTCTACTGCTGCAGCTTTCCACTTCTGCTGGCACCTTTTAGTAGCTGTGGCCCCAAAACCCTCCAAGAACAAAACTGCCAGCCAAAGAACACCAGGTAAGGCTGGTGACAAAGCAGCTCAGACCTTTCCATCAGGTATGTGGACACTCAGACTCAATGGTAAAGATATTAAACAGACACCTCCAAACTTTTTGGCAGAGCTAGAGTCTGTGTTTCCAAGATCTGATGCCCTCCTACCCGGTGCCACCCTTCTCACCAGCTCCTTCTCACCAGGGATCTCTGAGGTCTCCAAGGTCAGACAGAAGGACACCAGACTTTGCAAGTTATTTTACTTTCTTCTTTTTCCCTTTGTTTCTTACTTTCATCTCTCTCAAAAGAGCTCTCTAACATCATTCTGTCTACTGTTACATCACTCACAGTGTCAGCTACACCCCTGGTTAAGGTCATATTTCATGCCTTAGACTAAGGTGATAATGCAAGAACATTCAGTGTCTATAAAGTAATACTTTTCTCTTTCAGAGGAAAGGCAGTGCAGCTGTAACTCATATTCAAGGCATGCAGGCAGGCAATTTTCATTTCTTCTCTGACTAACCTTGTGCTTCTCCCTCCAAATTCCATGTTAGTGCATAAATGAAGCTTTATCCCTCTTGGTATGAATTGATGAGATGAGGCAGCACCAGCCAAAGACCTGCCCTGTGTGACACTTGCCCAATTTACCTCTCAGCAGACTTGGTGTGATCTCTGAGGAAGCAGACACGGAGAGTGGGGATAAACTGTGACCCCACATCGTGTCATTTGTAATGTTTCTCAACTGACTTCCTTGGCAGCTGCTTACCATTTATTTTCCTAGTAAGGCAAATGTCTATAGTCTGTTTTCCACCTCTTTTTATACGAGAACTAGAGATTGGTTTTCTGAATTAAAATAAGAGGACAAAGTTAAAAAGGGATTATTTATGATTTGACCTAGTTTATAGGTATCTACCATATTTTTTTATTTATTTAGAAACCCAATATCAAAACAAGTGAAGCAACAGGCCATCTTTCCTTAGAAAGAGGGGGAATACATGTTTTTCATCTTCATGAGAAGATCCTGTGCCTTGCAGACAACGTGGTACCTGGCTCGGGGAATTTAAGGCTCTGTTTTAAATGAGAGGCTGAAGGAAGGCATTGCTTTCCCCCGCTGATTTCTCCCATCCTCTTCAGCCAACAGGGTGTCTCAGGATTGACATACCCAGTGTTTAGCTCACTCTGTTACAAGCTCTTCCACAGGAGAGTAAAGAGGCAAAACATGCAAACACATTTTCCAAGCCATCCCTACAAAAAAACTGAGAGACAAGAGCAAATGGCAATTTGGAAATCAAATCTTTTATTAAAAAAAACCAAAAAAACCACAACACCAAAAAACCCAGAAACCTTTAATAGAAATGCCATCACTGTTCCTGCTGAAGTTAACTGTTGCTTTACACCACATTTCATCACTATCATGATCTAGATAATGTAATAACTGTTGGATGATGACTCCTATAAGCTTGCCAATTCATTATGAATTTAGGGATATTAGACTAGAAACTAATATTCCTTTGCAACCTGAAATAATACTGTATTGTCAACTCCTGCAGCATGAAGGTTGGAGTAAGTCTTTTATAAGCAAACATGATATTGAAGCACACTATTAAAGCTAAATGTCCTTTTTTAGAGCATGTTGCCTGAATCTGTTGGCATTCTAAACATGGCAAGAAAACCCATGAGCTTGTGCCAGTGTCATCAAATTAAGATCAATTTCCAACACCACTTCTAAGTGCTATTTTAGAAGATGCTTGATCCCACTGAAACCACACTGATGGAAAGAGTAGGCAAAGTGACAGATGTAAAACTTATTGTTCTCCCTTCTTCCTCCCCTTTTGAGCTGCAATTTACCACTCAGCTAATAAATAGATGTGAGTTAAAATTAAAAACTGATGTTCATGTGCTTATCGATCCCACCCCCTTCCTGAAACAGCTGCAAAATTTCCTCCTCCACTCTGCCGTGTTCTTGCTGAGGTTTTTAGAGCTGCAGTTTTTGTACCTACTGTGGATATAATGAGGCAAATAATTAAAAATTGGGGTCATGGCAATATCTGAAAAATGCAACCAGCAGAGCCCCCTAAGGTGAAGGGCTGGCTCAGACACCCACCAGGAGTGGAAACAAGAGCTCCTCCAAACAAATATGGTGTGTTCTTCCCTTACAAACACCAGTTCTTTGATTTAGTGCCATCAGGATTATGGTTGTATAATCCTCACTTGTGTTTCTGTGGTTCCAAGATGCCAAATAGCATTTCAATAGAACGCTTGCAAGGGAATTCAGGAGAACAACCCAGGAAAGAACCCCAGTTTTACCATTTTAACCACTTGAAGCAGAAACAGTTTCAGCCACAAACCTCCACTTACACCCAACGTTTCACACATTCACTGTCCCTCTCCAACAGCCTCCTGCTGAACTCACCTGTCCAGAGGAATGGGGACTCCCTTTCAGGTTCTCCCTCAGCTCTGAGGGAGAAGGATGTTCTCTCCAAGTCTGTCTGCTGTGGGACATGCCCAAACCATGGGGCATCACTTGTTTTGTGGAAGAAAGTGTCTTACAGACACACCTCAAGCACTGGTGGAGCTCCTTTTCCAGAAGAACATCTTTGACCCCAAAGCTACCCCAAGTCAGCCTGCATCTTTGCTGAGTTGGCTGCCTGGACACTGCCCAGTGAGGGTGGTCTGAGCTCCAAAGCAAAGACTGAGCTCTCCAGGCTGTAGGAGCAGAGCTGCCTCCATGAGCACACCCACCAGGACAGCTCCTGCCCCAGGAATGCCCTGCACATCCCAGTCACAGGACACACAAACACCCCCCATGAGTCTTTTGAAGGTGGGCACTGTTGTCCTGATTTTCTCAGAGTTCTCTTCTATTTCACAGTTCCATGATTTGGGTTTTTTCTCACGCTTGGGTGATGTAAACACTGGCAGTGTTTCATCATTTCAAGGAAAGTTTACGTTCCTGTTCTTAGAGCTATAGACAGCTGATGGACAGTTGTCTTGACCAATGGGATGGGGAGAGGTGTCAACCTTCTACCCCAGTCCCTGGCCTTTGTAGAAATACTATAAAATGAAGTCAGACCTTTTTAAAATAAATCAGTTTAGTTCATGCCTTCTAATCAACGTGTGTGTGTGTGTGTGACAAACTGCACCAGGACACAGCAGCGGCTGCAGAGTTCCAAAGCCAACCTAAGGCAAAGGGAAAGAGCTTGTTGTAGCCCAAAGATGCAAGATCTGGTGCTCTTTGCTTTCAAAGCCTGACCAAAACCTCAGCATGTGTGCAGCAATCAAGTCCCCAGCTCTTCGCCTTCCCAACTAAGAGAGTCAGACCCCTAAGAGCTCCCTGAATTTTATGTGCCTGGCTCCTTGACACCTGTTTCCAAAGGAAAGCCGGAATATTCTTGCTGCAGTCTGGTAACTGGCTGACTCTCAAATATAAAAAGCTGCTGGCTCTAAGTACACACCACTCAAGGGGTGCACATCAGCACCCTGCCAATCAGTGCTGCACTTCACTCATATTGCACAAGGCTCTTCCAATGCATGTTCTTCAATCACAGGTGCCTCAGGCAATCAAAAAGAGATTTCCCCAATGGCTCTCCTAAAGTCAGACCCTAAATAACATGTATTCAAGCTGAGCTTGTCCCCTATACTAGCAACAGCACTCTGACCCTTTAAAATCAAAAGGAAATAAATGCATCCAAGGCAATCTCTTCATCCCTGAGCCTCTGGAACAGCACCCAGGGCTGTAAGACCACAGTTTTTAAGTGCTCTCCTTCCTAAGCCCAGAACTCATTCCTGATGACAGCCATGAACATTCTGCACAGAATGCAAGAGGGAACGACACAAAAATATCTGTGTGATTGAATGCTTCTTGTGAACCCTCATAGCAGGGGAATACCGCACCTCACATCATCCGCAACACGTCAGGAGAGCTAAATGACTGATCAGCTGGCAGGATTCCCTGTGGGGAATCAAGTTCATGCCAGATGTGAGTCTAGAGGCTCACTGGCACAGCTGCTGACTGTGAATAAAGACTTGGCCTTGGTCTGTGGGCCCATTAACCAAGATCTCTTCCCCCAGTTCAGCCTGTGGGACTGGAGATCTTTAATGGAAGCCAGGCTGCATCTCATGGCTGCTCATTGACAGCAGCTGATATTTTTCAGCAGAGCTCTCCTCTCCAGGCTCATTAAACACAACAGTGAACAGCCACAGACCTACAGAAAAGCCCCCCCCAGTTATTTGAGGGCAGACTTTCAGAGCTAAAAATGCATTTTGATGTACACTGACATTCCCAAGGAATTCCCATACAGCTAAGGGACCTGTCTGCCACTAAACCAGGCAGCAGGTAGCATAAATCACAATTTGCAAAGCCACTGGGTCAACTCCTACACCTCACATCCCCACTGACCGCTTACGGGAGCAGACTTCTGCCCAGCAGAAGGAGCTCATTAAACACATTTTCAGACAAATACTGCAGAGTAAAGAGGGTAATGTTCTTCCCATGGAAAAGGTCCTGATCCTTCCTTAAAAAAACATAAGCTAGCTGCTAGAAGATAGCAAAGTACTACAGTCAGATGAATGACTGCTTCCTTTTCAGCTTTTTCTACCAGAACGGGTTACGTTGGAAGGGACCTTAAAGATCATCTTGTTCCACCCCTTGCCATGGACAGGGACACCTGCTCTCACAGGTTGCTCAGAGCCACATCCAGCCTCTCCTTGAACACTTCCAGGGATCCAGGAGCAGCCGCGGGCTCTCTGCACAACCTGTTGAAGTGCCTCACCATACACATAAATCACTCTAATCACTGCCCATAAATAGGAAAGAAGTTAATTTTGCTTGAAGCAGTAAAATGAGAATTCATGCAAAGTCTCAGTAAATAACTCAGGGAGATGAAAGCTCCTTACAGAGATTTCTGTGACTGCATCTCGAGCGCTACTCAAATCCAGGCAACTGGAAACATAAAGCCAAAAAAAAAAAAAACACCACACCTTCCCACCCTCTCAACACTCTTGTATGTGGAATAATCTTTTGAGGGCTCTAATTGAGCCTCTTTTCAATCACCCCATCCACAGATTATTTTTTTTTTAGCAGATTAAGCCAAAAATAAAAATATCTTTCAATTGCAGCATTGCAAGCTAAAACCACCAAGACCTCCCCCCCAACAGCAAACAGTTATCTACGAGCCTCCCTTCTGCTCAGGGCTTTTTTGCCTCATTTTTAAACAAGATTTTTTTTCAGTGAGGTGGTTTGGGGTGGTGTAGTTGCTCTCCTCTGCCTTTTGGGGAAGAGCTGACCGCAAGGACCAGCAGGGAGGCTTTTCTTCACTGGAGCTGTGAGTGATTAACTCCCCAATTTTGTCAGGGGAATGACAGCAGCACTGAAGACACCGAGTGCAGCGCTCAGTGTCACAGGCACAGGAGGCAGTTCTGCACCAGGGGAGCATCTCCCAGCTCCAGGGGTTTGCCAGGAATACAGCTCTGCCAGGCACAAACAAATGTACTGTGAATAAAGAACCCCTGTGCTGGTAGCAGGGTGGATCTTTATCTTCATTGCGTCTCTTTAAACCCAAAAGGCAATCAGTCTAATTCAAATTGTGAAAGGTAATTACTGTGCAAATACAACCCAGCATAAAGCTGTGACAAGAATGCCTCGTTATAGTGACAGCAGGTACAGCCACACCACTCAAACATTACTCCTCTCCGTAAGATTTTCCCCCGAATTACCAATTTAAAGAGTGGAATAGTGCTGCTGCATCTCACAGCACACTTCAGCCAGCCTGGGCAGCAAAGTTGCAGCGGCTGATATTAAAAAAAAAAAAAAAAAAAAAAAAAAAAAAAGGCAACAAAATCCCAAACCAACACTGCATGAGCTCCAGGCAGGTGACAGAAATACAGGCAGGAGCGGAGGAGAGGTCCAGAAGAGATCCCTGTGCCTGATCCCTGCAGGCAGCAGCAATGAGGATTTCCTCTGTTCTCTCCACCTGGCATGACCTGAAAGCCAAAATGTGAGCTGCTCCTCACAAATCCCTGCACCACACACCTGGCTGCTCCTGCTTTCCATCTCCGGTTTGCACCTCGTGGAAAACCACAGCTGAGTGTAACACCTGCACAGCAAATAGTCACAGCTTAGCCGGTGTCACTCTCAATTTCGCTTCTAAATAAAGGAAAATCCCATTTGTTAATGGAGTAGCAGGTGTTTTGTAACAAACAGCCTCCAAAAATAGGCGCTGGCTAAGGCGTAGTTACAGGTACCTCTGCTGATTCCCAAAGAATGAGCTGCACTAGAGAAAACATGGGTTCTCTCAGCTGAACCTAAGAAGCCATTCTGTCTAACAACACACCGAAAAAAAATTTCTAGTTTGAAGTTTTTCACTGCAGAGAGGAAAAAAAAAAAAAGAAAAAAAAAAAGGACAGGCAAAAAACCCCACAAGGGCAGAATTTCAGCTTATTTATTTACAAGGGTACAAGTGATCCTTACATGTTTGGCACTATTTACATTTTTTTCCCCTCAACTGTAATCCTTCTCAGGACACCACTTACAAAGTTTACATCAGCGCCCAACCACAAACAGGGCGGTTTTTTCCATGAGCTGTAGCAGGCAACTTTCCCACAACTTACTAAAATCCTCCTTCCTACTCAGAAAAGCGCTGGGTAGATAGGCGAAATAATCGGGGATTTTTAAGTAGGAAATCTACATCGCCGTGCCTTAGNCCAATCGGCGCGCGGCCCGCGTCCCGAGAGCGCGCGGCGCCCCCTGGCGGCTCTCACGGCCCTCGCCGGCCCTCACGGCCGGGAGCGCTTCGCGCGTCCTCCTCCCCTTCATCCTCCTCCTTTTCTTCCTCCTTTTCTTCCTTCTTTCCCTCCTTTTCTTCCTCCTCCTCCTCCCGCTTCCCCCCGCACGTCCCCGAGTGCCCGGCACCGCGCGCGCCACTTTGATGTGGCTTCGGGCATC
>WBMY01007375.1:45388-56409 GCA_013397315.1 Donacobius atricapilla | reverse complement strand
CCCTCCCCAGCCTGGCATGCGCCTCTCCCTCCCCGGCTGCCCGCGGAGAGGCGAAGGTGACACCGTCCCCCCGCGGGCCCCGCTCAGCCCGGCTCACCTCGCTCATGTCGCGACAGTGACGGCGACAGTGGCAGCGGCCCCGCCGGCGCTCAGCGCTCCCGCTGCCTCGCGACGCNGTGAGGCACTGGAACAGCTTGGCCGGGGAGGCTGTGGGTGCCTCAAGCCTGGCAGTGCTCAAAGCCAGGCTGGAATGGTGGAAGGTGTCCCATGGCGGAGGGGTTGGGGCGAGATGATCTTTAAGATCCTTTTCTAACCCCTTAACATTCTGTGATTCTGTAAAGCTGGCAGAGAATCACTGCTCTGCTCACCCCTGGCTTTCCTCTCTGTCTCATCACTCTTGCTGCCATTCCTGTTAAAATATACAGCATGTCTTCCACAGATACATGGAAAACAGCCCTTGCTATCATTTCTCTGAATGTGTAATTAAAGCAAGACTTTGGGATGTGTGCTGCTGTGCTCCAGCATCCATCTTTTGATGGAGCACAATCGCTATATTTGGCAATACAGACTCAGATGCTCTGACTCACGTACCTGTGAAGAAATATAGGTTCAATTAGCTCTGGGAATGCACTTAACTCCCTCAAATGTTTCTCAAATCGATTAAAAAAAAATTAAAGTATTATATTGGAGAGCCCAAGAAGCTTGACAAGCCCTCCCACTTTCAGGGACTACCTTGCAGTAGCCTCTTCTCTTTGCCAACATCTGTCTTCAGGGCCAGTATTAATAGAGGCAGGGAAATAAATTTGATGAGAAACTGCGTTTTCCCTTGGAGCTGGAGAGGCAGGAGGGGCTGGGCTCCTTCACCTGAGGATGAGGAGGCTCCATGGGCAGTGGAACCAGGGGTGTGTATCCTGGGAATATTTTAGGGATGCTGGCCAAATATGTAGGGATGGGATCAGGAAAGCTGGAGCAGAATTGGAGCTGAATTTGGCAAGGGGTGTGAAAAATAATAAGGGCTTTTACAAGTGTGTCGGCCAGAAAAGGAGAAAAGAAAATTTTCCCTCCTGGGAAACAAAACAGGAAATCCGAGGTACTAAACACCACTATTCCCAGGATCTCCACCAGCATCTGGCTCTTCAAAAAATTGTCATGAATTGTCCCAGTTTTTGTTGTGAGTGGCCCAAGCAGGCAACAAACATGGTAAGAGTTCATTGCATGAGCAGCTTCAGGAGCTGCCCTGTGAGGACCCAAAATAAAGATGATGAAGTTTAGCCCCTGAAGAAGCTGTGTCTCATGTGACACCGTTTTCCAGTGAAGAGCAATTGTGGGTGTATGGCATTGGTATTCCTGTTCTGACAGGAGTGCCACTGATCTGTCAGCTTATGGATACAAGGCACAATGCTAACATAAATTATTAACAGAGTATTCCTGATCAAAGGGCTCCCAATCACATGGGAAGAGACACAGACCACTGAGGGGAAATCTGCTCAGGTCCCTTTGACTCTGAGAGGAGTCACGTCAGTCTCGCTCTTCATCATCAAAATAAATGAGTCAAATCCAAGCAGAAAATCTCCTGGTGGTAATTCAGGGTGTGTGCCCCGAGAAGCACGTTAGCAGAGGAAGCAGGTTATCGGAGAAGGCTCTTTGCACTAAATACTGCAGGAGAACATACAAAATTCTTACTTTCTGACCTGTTTGGAGGAGTTCATGGTTTCAAGAGAGGCACCCTGGAGGGCACACTCAGCTGTGTCTGGGAGGTGGCACTCTGGAAACACGGTACCTTGCCTGGTGCCTCTTCTAGGGGAACAATGCTGATGGTGGTGACAGCGCCCTCCATGCAGTGACTCTGCTCTGAGGACAGCTTGCACACATCGTGGCATGCACTGACAGTATGAGATGCGTTATCTGCCCTCAGACAGGTTCCTGAGTGAGCACAGAACTCCCCTCTCCACAGAAAAAGCCTTTGACCTGCAGAGATGCCTCTGTTCTCTCTCACCCTCTACATCTCATTCTCTGCCTCCCAGCTCTGCATGTCATACACTGCAGAAAATTTCCATAGCCAGCCAAAGCAATCCAGAGATGAACTTTGGGCTAAAATGCTCCGTGCCTCTCCTACTTCTCAGTGTGGACCTGCTGAACTTAATTGTTCTTCAATTCACAGACCCACAGACACTTCCAAATTTTGGGTCTAACCATTTTATTTGGACAAATCCCAAGTTCTGGAAATGCAGCAGCAACCTGAGCTTTTCAAAAGGTTCTTACAGTACAGGTAACTCTAGGAGATTTTTTTTTTATTTATACTCTGCCATTTATGCTGTCTGGTGGCACCACATTTTCGTTTTGAGGCACCCCTGTTCCTGCCAGCCTTTCTAGCCCATGGCAATCCCTCAATTTAAAGGTGTCCCAAAGTTCTGCTTTTACTTAAGTGCACAGCCAAGTAGTAGCACTTCTAAGTAGAGAAAATATTCTAAGCAATCTATTTTCAAGAGTCATTATATTCTGAAAATTGACTATTAAAACACCACCTTCTTATTCATCAAGTCTGCACTCAGTGTGTGTTCAATCTTGTCTGCTGGCATATGACTGCAATTTTACTGCCTTTTACTCCCACTCTACCTGAAAGATTCAGCAGAGAAAAGAGAAGAGAATCTGAGCTGGGTGTTGGAACAGAAAGGCTCTCAGGCTCCCAAGGAGCTTCACCTGTTTAAGGGGACTGATGATGACTCTTCTGCGCCAGACTGAGCAATCCATATTTGGAGAAGCGTGTGTTAAAATCCTGGAATGATTGGGTCGGAAGGACCTTAAAGGTCATCTTGTTCCAAACCCCTGACATGGGCAGGGAATCTTCCACTAGATCGGATTACTCAGGGAATGGGGAATTATTGGGTTATTGGGTCACTCAGAGCCCCATAGAGCTTTCAGTTCCAGGGGTGGGGAGTCCACAACCTCTTGGGCAGCCTGTGCCCGAGCCTCACAGGGAAGAATTTCTTCCCAATATTCTATCCATCCCTGCCTTCTGTCAGTTTGAATCCATTCCTCCTTGTCCTGTCACTACATGTGAAAAATGCCTCTCCACCTCTCTTGGAGCCCCTTTAGGCCCTGCAAGGGGCTCTAAAGTCTTTTTTTTCAGGCTGAACAGCCCCAGCTTTCTCAGCCTTTTCTCACAGAAGAGATGCCCTCTGGTGCTGTATTTGTATAAGGAGAGAGCTGATTGTGTGCTCAGTCTTTGTCACTGACAATGACACACAACTGCACAGTCTTGCTTTGCTTTCGATCCCACCACTGAAGGTGTCTGCGAAGTGAAGTGGTTTGATCAGAAGCACAGAATTACTCCAGAAGAGACAGAATCACAGAATCCTTTAGCTGGAAAAGACCTCCAAGGTCACAGAGTCCCAGCTGTGCCCGGTGCCCACCTTGTCCCCAGCCCAGAGCCCTGAGTGCCACCTCCAGGGGACACCTCCAGGGATGGGCACCGCAAACCTCCCTGGGCAGCCCCTGCCAAGGCCTGAGCACCCTTTCCATGGGGAAATTCCTGCTGACATGCAACCTGAACCTCCCCCAGCACAACTTGAGGCCATTTCCTCTTATCCTGTCACTTGTCACCTGGGAGCAAGGCCTGACCCTCACCTGGCTCCAAACTCCGGTACCACAGAGTGCAGGGGAAGATGTCTCCTCAGACTGCTGTATATTTTAGTCAAAATTTGATTCAAATCAAATCCAAAAAGATCAAAATGAAAATACAGCTGTGCCATGAACAGCATTCCACATTCCGTCAGAGCAGAACTGCTCTGTTTGGTAGAATATATTTGAATTTTGACTGCGACTGCAAAAACTGAAATTTCCCAGCGCTTGAAATTGGTACAGTGAAGTGAAACCTCTGCCTCTTGCTGGTTTTACACTCTATGAATTTTTAAAGAGAAGGAACGATTTCACACAAACTTTCTACAAAAGAAAAAAGTCCATGTTGAAGCTGAAATCAAGGATGTTGATTTCAAATGGAAGGCTTTTGTTTCAGAAAGACGTGTGCCTTTGAATCCTAGAAAACAGGAGAGGATCTGGAACACAACTTTAATTACAGAGAATATGCTGTGATTATAGGCTTTGGTAGCAATAGATTTAACAAGCATAGCCTCAGACGCTGGATAATGGATGACTGGTCATCTCAGACATATCAGCTAATTTGCCCAAGAAAAAATCTAGAGAGACAGTTTCCACAGCTGAGCTCCCATTAGTATGCCTTTTACCTTTTAATTAAGAAGCTAATGGCTGTGGGTAGTTAATCAACAAAATACCTTTAAAGATCTGGGCCTGAGGGTCTTTGTTACAACCTAATCTTTGTTCCCATGCAAGAGGAATGAGTCAATGGTTCCAACAAAATCTTATCGCTGTTGTTGTCACAAAGACATCAAATATCATTTGAAAAATTGAGGCTTTTCTCAGGAGAGTTACAAGACATGACTTACTGTACAGTGTGAGTCATCTTCCATCCTAAAAAAATACAGCCCAAAAACCAATCACCCAAATATATGTGTCAATTCTTCTGTCTGGCCAAAAAGTTTTGATGGATTTAATTCAGAGCTGTGTCCTTAACTTGGGTGTAAAGAAAACCATCCTCAGTTTAAGCCAAACGCCCTGAACTTTTGAAAGCCTGAAGAATGTTCAGGGGTTTGACTCCTTGACTGGCTCAGCTCTGCAGAAGCCAGAGGATGTGAAGATGTGGAGCATTCACATGTGTACCTGGCACTTACCTGTGGCAGTTCCCCTCCTAATTAGAAGGTAAAAAGACATCATAATTACCAGTTAACAATTTTCAATCTCTGTACAGGCAAAGGAATTAATGCAATTTAGAAGATCCACAATTTTAACTTGTAATGTGGAGAGATAAGGAAGTTTAAAGTGTATTTGTTCCCTTACTTTATTTCAGTGAGTTTGGGGAGGTTAAGAGCGAATTCTCAGGGAGTCTTTTCCCTAAATCGTTGCTCAGATAATGGATTTAGAAGGTTCCCAGCTTCAAAAGGGCTGAGGTAACAGCCCTGTCAGTATCAACCTCTGGGAGGACCTCAGGGATCCCATCCTTTTCTCCTACCCCAGCTGCAGAGAGTTAGTTTGGCCAAAAATGAGACCCCATCCACCAAGCACCACCCAGCAGTGCTGCTGGGACAGGGGAGCTGCTGGATTATTATATTTCTTAGTCTCTGTAACAGAAAAAAGCTGAGATTCAGAAGAGCTTCTCTCCTATTTGTCTTTCATCTTTTAGACAGAGCAGAGCCCCCAAAACAACCTCTGATCTTTGTGTCACAGCAGTCCCAAATTTTGCCAGCCATTTTACAGGAAAAAAAATAATCAAGTTGAGACATCCAAACCCTTTCTTTCCACTTACTCCAGAAACCTTTTTATTGCTGTGTTGACAGTAATTACACATAACATATTCCAGTAAAAGGAAGCTCAAGTCACCAGGTCAAGTGATGCATAGTTAGCAGCTGCCAAAAGAGGAAACAAGTGTGAACTCACTCCATCTCTGCTCTTCCCTCATGCAAATGCACGTCGGGATACCTCAGTTTCCCAGAGGGCACAAAAAGGCCTCTGCTGGGCAGGATGGGCAGGGATAGGGCATGGATCACAACAGAGCAGTTTACTGGAGTGGGAGAACCCTTATCAATGTAAGGACTCACACACAAGAAGGTCAGTGAACAGCAGGAGTGGTCACTGTGTCACTAAATCCCTTCTTTAAAATATATTTTTGGACTGATAAGTGAAGTTTTGCAGTTCTCAGCCTCAGCTGCTGGGGCCTTTTTTCCCTTGCATGCCTGGTTTTTGAATGGAGCCCGTTAACATTAATGTTACATACAATGTTGGCTGGGGGTAGAAAGCATGAAATGGGCTTAATACTTCAAGAGGCCCTAGCTAGGTTTATTTTACAGATTCAGTTTATTCACAGAGTGGAATCTCTTCCACATAGCAAGGTAAAGATATTTACTCACCATTCAGAAATTGAGCCAGTCAAGGGAAAGGTGAGCTCAGCACTTTTTAATTTCTGAGCTGTGAAGTGCAACAGACTGAGACACATTGGGCTGCCGTGTAGAAATATCCATTTAGCAATGGGCATAGTCAGAGACCCAAAACCAGGCACTTTAGCACAGCCTGCTCTGTCCCACTGAGTTAAATCTCTCCTTTTAGCAGTGGTTGGTTAGCTGGGAGGAGTGTGAGGCATGGGAAGGAAAGGAGACATAAAGTGTGCTACTGAAAAAAATGATCTTGTTCAGCATCTAAAGACCTAAGATGATGAATAGGTGCAGCTAATTTGGCAGAATCTTTTTTAATGATAGTCTTTGTAATTTTTTATGTTAAAAATGATAAAATGGAGGTGGAAATAAAAGCAACTCCCCCCTGACTGATGGAAAAGGATGACCCCTCACTTTTAACAGAAATAAATGCTTTGTTCCCTTTCCTTCATCCTTCTTCCACAATGTCTGTGTTACCAATAATAACACCTCATTTAGCTATTTCCTATGGGCTTATGGTGACATTTCAGTTTAATGGTTGATGACTTTTCTGAGGCCCTTGCCCACCTCCTATTCTTCCTAGAAAGTGCTCTCTCTGAGCCAGTCTCTTTATTTGAGGTATTATTAAGTGAAGGTTCTTGCAAAGGTCAGCGCGACTCTAAAATAGACTCACGTTCACAAAAGAGAAGTGGTTCTCTGTCCTGGCTCACCGTGGTGCCATTTTATTCAGAGTTTTCCATGGTGGTATTTCCAAGCACCATCAGAAGGTGAGCTTGGAAGGTCTGTGCTCTTGGGGATCTTTCTGCAGACCATGAAAAGGAAAGTTTCCCCTGAGGTAATTTCAGGATGTAACTGACCCTCCTGATTTGTGCCCTGACAGAGCATCTCCCACTACTTCCCCCTCCCTCTCCTTTAACTTTCTACTCAGGTGAGGGAAAGAAAAGATCCCAAACCTATTTTCTGGTCATTGTGGATATACCCCTAAGGGCTGACACAGAAACCTTTCTCCTAGAAGATGGAAGTCTTACTGGAGTAAGATGAGGACAAGGTCAAGCTGTGGGATCCCCCAACTCCAACCTCCCAGGCTGCATGTCTGGCACTGTGCAGCTTCTACAGCTTTTTTCTACTGATGTTACCTCTTTAAAATGCAAGTGACGTCACGTGGGGCTTGTTTAACACTTGCTGCGGCACAGAAATTAAAAGTAGCTGCACCGTGTTACCTGAGACAAGGAGAAAAGCACAGCGAGGTTTAATGCATTCTTGGGTACTTGGTTTGTCCCTGTGCACCTCAAGTGCCCTGAAGCACAAAGAGGTCCAACATTTACACCAGGATCTGCCCAGAACAGAAGTCCAGTCAGTGCTCCCTCAAATGACAAGAAATAAAATAATTTTGACTCAATTAGAAGCAATTCAGGCCCTACGGTGTCCTTGGCAGTGTGATGGAGCACTGGCTATGAGCCTAATGGACAAACTAGCTCTGATTTCAGCCATAATAAGCAGGAGTAGTCCTAGTTTTACTTTTTTTTTTTCATGCATTTTATTTGTATGAATAATAAGTAGGTTCATTTATATAAATTACTCGAAGGAATTTGTGAAGGTCAGAGGAATCTAATCCCAGGTTCTCTTAAATATTTAGTTCACCGTCTCTTTGTATTTAAAGTTTCAGAAGCTGAAATTTTAATGATGTTTTGCAACTGTAAATAGATGAGTTCACCTGATATTGAGGAAGGCAAGGGTGTTAAATAACATAGGTCTTATGCAGGAAAGACCAAAAACCTGCTGGCTTATTTTACAGAGTACATTGCCATTTTACTGAGCATGTATCTACCTTGTTTCATGTTTCAGAGCAATTCAATGGAATTCAAAACAATTCATAGAATCAAAGAATAATTTAGGTCAAAAAGGGATTTCTGGAGGTCATCAGGTTCCCCATCTCAGTGGAACAGCAATGAAATACTGAATGCAACTAAGGAAACATAGTTCAAACACTTGATACAAATTTCTGGACAGCATGTGCAAGGGACTCTGACCTAACCCTGGAGTTTTTTTGTTTGTGTGTGTGTGTTAATTTTGTCAGTAATACATTGTTATGGTGCTGGGTGGCATTAGGTATGTGGCTGTATTTTTATGCAAATTTCAGGTGAGTAAAGAGAGCTTTTGTGTCACAAAGTGTAATTCCAACCTCTAGCAGGAGATTTCAGCAGCCCTAACACAGGCTCAAAGGGTTCCTGCTGCCACCTGGTCAGGAGCTGTTCCTTGGCTGGAGAACTTTGGAGTTGCTTTGAAGTATGCCCAAATTTTTGGGAGGCAGCAAACCTTCAAATCCCCGGGCTGAGGGCAAGGGCTGCCCCATGCTGGACCTGTCTTACCCTGGTGCAGGAGGAAAACTCTGCCAGTCCTGTTCCAGCCAGTATGGGAGACACAGGATCTTTAATGATATCTGAAGCTTTACTTCCTAATGGGATTTTCTGTTGATGTTTGTTCTGGAGAGCTCAGTTTGATGAGCACTGATCAGGGCAAAGACTGAGAAGTAGGTGAATGCACTGTGTACACATCCTCACTAATACCTCATTAAGCAGGATGGTTAATTACACTCTCAGTGCTGCATCTATAAACAGTTTGCTTCGTATCTGCTTAGACCACACTTAAATCCAGGATGAAAAAGTAGTGACAAGTACTGTCACTAACCGGTGCAGTATGTGGCGTTCAGTGGGAAAAGGCTCATGATTAGTGTAAAACTGGGGGATTTGGCTCTCAGGAGAGCTGTTGGCAGAATAGGCCAGTATCTGGTCTCAGTCTTCTTCAAAGTAGTGTCTTTCAAGAAAACAAAAAAGAATGAGCTTTGGTTTACAAAAGCAGAGCTTCCGCTTGCGGCAGCCTCTTGCTGCTGCTGAAATGTGTCCTTCTCTCTCTGTCCATGTTCTCCTTCCTCCCTCATTGCTGCAGTGTTCTGGACTGTGACCAAGAGTATTGCCAGAATATGTTTCTTGCTGCTTTCTATTAATGTCAAGCAAAGAAATGTGCAAGTACATAAGCACCCCAACAAAAGTCCACTGCCAAATTAGATGTTTATTCCCCATGTTCCATTTCACACATTTCTAATTTAAAGGAGGATGTGACTGATGCCTGGAGAACAATGGAACCACTGTGTCCTTTTGAGGTTTTGTGTTATAAATTATCTTTGCCATAAAGTAAATTAAAATTGTACCATTCCAGGACCTGGAGGGAGTTTACAAGAAAGATGGAGGGAGATTATTTACTAGGCCCTGGAGTGACAGGACAGGGGGAAATGGCTTCAAACTGACAAAGAGCAGGTTTAGATTGGATATTAGGGAAAAAATCTTTACTGTGAGGGTGGGGAGAGCCTGGCACAGGGTTGCCCAGAGAAGCTGTGGCTGCCCCTGGATCCCTGGAAGTGTCCAAGTCCAGGTTGGGGCAGCCTGGGACAGTGAAAGGAGTCCCTGCCCATGGCAGGGGGTGGCACTGGATGGGCTTTAAGGTCCCTCCCAACCCAAACCATTCCGTGATTCTGGGGTTCCATTGGGAATCACCATGCCCTGCACACTGAAATGCCCCTTCTAACCCAGGGGCTGGAATCACTAATTGGCTAATGAAATTGAAAGCATGATAGATTTATCACTTAAATTGCTGATTATGCCAATTGACCTTTTACTTAGACCTTAAGGCCTTCATAAAATCTTCTTGCTCCCTGACAGGAGAAATAAAAGCAGCAACCCTGTGCTCTCAAACCTGCTCATTTGACAGCTGTGGCTGGGAAGCAGAAAACAGCAAATGGAGCAAACTGAGTTCAGTGAACTCTTACCAACAGAGTCACCAGCATAGCATCAACTCAGGCAGTGTGGGCTGAACACTCATCTCTCTGCACCTGCGGCAGGAAAAGCAGCCACAGCCTGGCACTTCCATGGACATTGTTGCAATTACAGGCTGATTAGCTGATGGTTTTAATTGCCTTGGTTGCTGTCCCACCAGTGTGTCTCCCTGGAAGGCAAACACACAGAACGTGAGTGGTGCTGTGCCCTGTCGCTCGCTTGCCCACGGTGAACTGTCATCATTAAGCTGCTACAAGAGGGCACAAAGGACACAGATGCTGCTCGGCAAATCTTGCTCAGCGGCAAAATTAACAAACACAAGCCAAGGAGTGATTTAGGTGTTGTAGTGTGGGTAACCATAGCTTGTGGCTCTTCTTACAGCTCCCATTTCAAAGCACCATCAGTGTCTTCATAATCCTCTGACATTAATTGTATCCACCCCTGCCCGACCAAAAGGGATTAGCAGTTGGAATCAAGTAAACCAAGGCTTTGTAACTTATTAGCTGTAAGCTGCTGAGTGCAGCAATAGAGCAAAAGAAAGAAAACCACCCTGTTTTGGTGGATGGTCATCCCAATATGCATTAGAAAGTCTTCATTAATTATTTCTGATTGGGTTCATTGAAATAATTGAATCGCATCTGCAATGCAGGGCAGAATTTGTCAGCAGCCTGGCCAGGGAGGGAAAAGGATATAGATTTCCTTCCTTATTTCTTCTGCAGTGCCATGTGGCTGCTCACAGAGCTTGACAGCCAGCTGAGGAGCCAAGGCCCCTGCTCTGAGGCATTTGGGTTCCTGATTAAACAAGTAAAGCTCTGAGAGTTGACAACAAATTGAGGGCAGAGGGGGAGAAAAGAAGCATCTGCGAAGAAGGGTGAGAAAGAAAACTTTCTGGGGGGAAATAAAACAATATTGGCAGTAGTGCTTCATGGTTCAGCAGTGGCTTTGTTGCAGCAGGAAGGGAGTTGAAGTGAAAAGGTTTCTGAACACTGAAGCAATTTTCTTTGGGCATCTGCTTAGGGACAGCACCACAGGGTGTCAAGGATGAGTGGCCTCTGCATTGATACACACAAGTGGCTCAGTGAACACATGGTGGTGAAGGCAAAAGACTCGTCTCCCTCTACCCTTTACCACCACTGGGTCGACTGTTATGTGGCAAAGGGAGCTTTGTCCCCTCAAAAAAAAAAAAAAA
>WBMY01007375.1:3288-45298 GCA_013397315.1 Donacobius atricapilla | reverse complement strand
ACAAACAAATGAACAAACAAAACCACAAAAAAACCCCCCCCACAAACAGGAAAAAATACCAAACAACAACAAAACAAACCAAAAAAACCCCATGCAGCCTCCCCCTCTGGGCAAAGGATGTTCCTACCTGTGCCCTGCGAGTGATGCTGTGGTTGTTTCAGAAGGACCTCCTGTGTCAGGGACACCAAGGACCACAAACAGAATCCCAGAGAGCATAATTTAGGTTGGAGAAAGCCTCTAAGATCAGAATCCAGCCTTTGCCTGAACACCATCATCCTCACTGGACCACAGCACTGAGTGCCATGTCCAGACATTTCTAGAACACCTCCAGGGATGGTGATTTTCCTTCCCTGGGCAGCCCATTCCAATGCTTGACCACCCGTTCCGTGAAGAAACTCTTCCTGATGTCCATCCTGAACCTCCCCTGGCACAGCCTGAGGTCATTTCCCGTTGTCTGAGAGAAGGGACCAGTCCCAAGTTACTACAGCCTCCTGTCAGGGAGTTGTAGAGGGTAATGCTGTGCCTCACTGCCTGGTGGAAGGATTGCACTTCAAATCTGGAAGTAATTCTGTCCCAGAATGGATGGGGGTTACTCATCATAATGTGCAACCAGTGGGAGCTACAGAAGGTGCATTAACCACTTAGTTTGTGTTGTCTGTAAAAATAACTTTTACATCTGTCCCCAAAATAATCTTTCTTACAACCTGAGGCTTTCCTACAGCCCTTTGCCAGGAAACAGAGCTTTTCTGCAGCTCACAAAGGGTCTGGCAGCAGCACTTGGGGTCCGTGCCCCACCAGGCAGGCACCAGAAGCCCAGGTGACCACACATGTCCAGGCAGGTGCAAGGTCCAGGCGGCCCAGGAGGGGCTGGGCAGTGGGCCGGGAATCCAAACTCCCTGCCAGGGATCGAGCAGAAGCCCTGGCTGAGGATTCCCACGGCTCTTTCTCCCAGCTTGGCTGTTCTCACTGCAGCGTGAGAGAAGGGTACACGGCATCACCTCAAATGCAGGCAGCAAACCTTTGGATGTGCAGGGTGGAATTCCCTGCAGAGGAGGATTACAGGGAAAGGTGGCTCCAGAGGCTGCTGGCATTCCCAGGGCCCTAGGAGCGGCACTGAATGCTCTCAAAATTGCGTTTACAGCAGCTAAATCATTTCAGCAGGTCCCCCAAGACCTCAGCTCTCAGGTATCAGCTCAGAGCAGTGGAAATATGTGTGTGTACCACAGCCCCCTCCTCCCTTACCTTGTGCTTTCCAGCCTTGCCCCTCTCAGTGTTCCATCCTCATTAGTACCTGCCTTTTGTAAACACATTTAAGACACTCAGCTAACCTTCAAACGTTATGAAAAGAAGTAAAATATGAAAGCCCTGGAAAGAATACATTTATTTGTAACTTTCGATGGTCCTATTGCATAAGAGAGGTATTTTTGTTTTAAAAATAGACTCAACCCCACTGAGATCAGCAAAGGTTTTTCACGAGCAAAGGGAACAGAATTTTGACTTGTCATTTAATACAAAGTTCTAAAATGTCTTCAAATTTGGTTGCACAACAGAACATAGAATGTCACAATTCTTTTCAGGATCTCTAGGGAAAGGTAATCATGGAATCATAGAACAGTTTGGAAGGAACCTTGAAGATCACATCTTTCCACCCCCTGCCATGGCAGGGACACCTTCCCCTGTCCCAGGCTGCTCCAAGCCCCAGTGTCCAACCTGGCCTTGGGCACTGCCAGGGATCCAGGGGCAGCCACAGCTGCTCTGGGCACCCTGTGCCAGGGCCTCAACACCCTGCCAGGGAAGGATAAACAATCAGTAATTATTAGTAGTAGCAAGCAGCATCACAGAATCCATGACATAGCCATCATATATAATTTTAGGGGGAAGTGCTAGATTTTCTTTTAATCTGTGTAGCAGTTTCAGCTCTTCTCCCAAGTCCTTTGCTCCCTTCCTTTGCACAGCAGTGTAACACTCCTGGTGAGCAGCACTCCCAAACCAGTCACTCGGTGTTTGTCCCCTGCTCTGGCAATGGATGAAAGGAGTAGGGGAAGGTAACTGTTCCTCTGCCAGCTCAGATGCCTCTCCAGTGAATTTTGATGGCTTGGCACAGGCACTGATTCCCTCTTTGCTACCTTTTAGATTTCATTTTGCAAATGGAGACAGGGAAGCACCTGTGCCAGGGCCAGTGATTTCTGAGCTCAGGCAGCATCAGAGGGCTTGGCTGGTAACTTTAGATCTTCATGAGATTGCTTTTATTGGATCAGGGAACGGACTTGCAAATTTCCAAGATGAAGATCTCCACAAAAAATTGTGGTTAAATTTGCTGTCATTTTAACAGAACAGTCTCTGTTTTAGAGTCATCAGAAGGCAGCATGGTTTGGGTTAGAAAGGACCTTAAGGATCACTCCCTGCCACAGGCAGGGACACCTTCCACTGTCCCAGGTTGCTCCAAGCACCATCCAACCTGGCCTTGGATTTTTCCAGGGATCATGGGGCAGCCACAGCTTCTCTGGGCATCCCGTGCCAGTGTTTTGCATGGTTTGAATGTGTCTAACTGCTTTATACTGGAAAGTATCATGACATAATGCTAATTTGCAAGCAGGAATTGTTTCCCCAACACAATTCCAGTGTGGATCAGCAGTTGCCAGGAAGATCAGGCTTCCCCATGGGTGCTGCAACAGGCAAGAGGCAAACCCAAAGGGAGCAGTGTTCATCAAGGGGCTGTCTGTCAGTAGGGTGACACCTAAATCAAACCCCGTGGCATGGAATAATCCCAGCATCTGGTAGATTTGTAGCCCCACGTGAATTCTTGCTCTGCTGGGAAAGGAAAATCCATCCTGGCAGCCTCTCTGGAAGAGTGTCAGCTGTGGGGCAGCAGGGCTGAGCCAGGAGCCCCTTTCACCCTTGCACAGCAGGTGTGAAATGGGGGCTGTTTGCAGCGGAGAGAGCCAGGGTGCAGGAAAACACAGCCCAAGTAAGAGCTGAGCCCACAGCATCAGTATCAGATGAGAAGGGCACTGGGATTAAGGGAATCAGTAGCACAGATGAGCTGACCCAAGGTCGGAGCAGTCCCTGGGCCCGTTTGATGGGAAGCTAATGGGAGTGGGAGGCAGAGCTGAGATGGATCTGGTTGACCTCTCTAATAAAAACCTCTCAGTATTGTTTTCCCTCGATTTTGGCATTCTTCCCCCAAAACAAAACCAAACAGAGCATTTTGCTGGAACATGATTTTTTTAAAAAAAGCACTTGGTGTAAGCCTCATTTGAGGGAGCGATCATAGCACAGGAGAAAATAAACAATATAAATAACATCTGTGTGACACAAGCTCTGCTATCAGAGCTAATGCCAAATCATTCTGGGAGCTCCCAAACATTGATTCTCTGAGCTGGAAAGGAGTTGCAATGTTCCTCTGAGTCTGCAAATATGCATCATTTAAATAACTAGCTGTGCTAATCTAGCATAAATAATCCACGGGATTATTCCCATTATTTCCAGGGTGATGGGAAGGGGTTGATACCAACCTGCACCTCCCAAAGAACAGAGAGCAGCATGAGGAATGGGTAAGAGATAACTGAATTCCTCAGAGCAGAAGCTCAGAAATCTCACACGGAGCTCCAAACTGCAGCAATGTAGAACATTCCTGTCAAATTCCACCTTCACAACAACATGGAGAACTTTCCTGCTGGTTGAGGAGGTTTGGTGGAGACATCTTAATGCAGACCTGGTGTGGCTTCCATTTCTTTCTCCTTTTTTTTCCCACCAGCAGTTCAGGAAGGTCAGCTGAAGTGTGCACAGTGTCCTCCTGAAGTCCTGGTGACAGGAATACATAGCCTCCAGTGTGTGTTTAATTGGATCAACTGGTATTGCTGGGAATATCAGGCAAATTTTCAGGTATGCAAGCCCTTATTCAGGTTTGAAATAGAAGCAGCAATTTTCAGAGCTAAATACAAGCTGAGAAGAAACGCTCAGATGTTAATTAGGTATGTATCAATTAGACCTTTGTTTAAAGGAAATGTATTTGGGAGCTGTGGAGAAGAAAGGATGAGGAAGAGGGCGGAAAATGAGAGACAGAGAAAGTTAAAGTTAAATGAAGCTGCTTGTCACCTGGGGGGAGGAAGAGGCAGGTAGTTTATAGCCTGGGGAACAAGAGTCAATCGTGGTGAGTGGGAGGAGAGTAATCATGAAAGTCACATCTGCCGAGTGCATGCTCCTCCAGATCAAGGTGCTTTATGAATTTCAATGCTCAGCCTCATCTTTAGGAGGGGTTTTGGAGGCTGTTGGGAAGAGAAAAGTACTGAGATGCCAAAGCTGTTTAGGGAGCTGTGCTCTCCCCTTGGCAGCTGAGGTTGGTTGGGTTTTATTATAGCTTGAAAACATGAGCCCACCTTGGTCTATCCTGATTGCTTAATTTTACTTACACAGTCACCATGAGGCCGCGGAATTAATTTCATGGTGTTGTTGGGAATGTGGGTGTGGGATTTAGAGAAACTCAGAGAGAGGGAGAGTTGGGGGTGGGCCTCATTTTCCCACTTAAATTGGGGAAGATCTGCTTGGGTGGAGAGTGAGGGATGAGAAAGTTCTTTCTGACACTTCAAGGAGGCCATATTCCAATTTTCCATGAGTTTCTGCTGGGAAATCTGGTAGGAAGCTGTGTTTTTCCTGCCTCATGCAGGATCCTTTGGAGGAAAGGGATGGTGAGCCCTGCAACCAAAGAGCTATTCCCATCTATGTCACTGGGAGGCCCAAATCCTCAAAAATGCTGCATTTTAGGTTAACAGCAGCATATATCGTACATTCCACCAAATAAATATTGAAAATAGAGGTTCTGTTCAATCAGATCAGTAAGAAACCAAACGTTCAGTCAATATTTTGAGTACTCTTCAGTAAGAGTTCATCTGTTGATTCCACTCAGCCCACACAAACCTGAGGTGCATTTTGTTGAAACAAGAAACCTCCCCATGAAGCCAAGTGTTATTTTTAAGTGGCTTTGTATTGAAGGTAGCCTGAATTCTCTGTGAAATACAGAACTGGCGAGACAAGTTTAGGAAGCCTTTCTGTGGCATGAAATACTGTTTATCTTCAATGCATTTTTTTCCCCGCGTACACAAGCACAGAATTCAAATTAGAACATTTTGTAAGGAAACATGGAAGGGTTTTATATTATCAAACTGTACACAGTCTGTGAGCTGTAAAAAGCTGGATACTTCTAGATTACTAAAATGTCCCTCAAGTCATAATTATAAATCAATATGCATGCGTACAAAAGATTGGTGTCTCCATAAAGTGCCTGAAATTCAATATTTTTAGTCTACTGTGCCTTCTGAAAGTGCCTGCATATTTTATATTCCCTGTGAGCAGAAAATTGTCTCTGTTTTTTTATGTGTTGTTATTTGTGGAGCTCTATTTGCAAACATAAGTAACAGCTAGTACTGGAGATGATATACAGGCTGTACAACACGCCCAAAGAAAACAAATCTGGAAGGAAATAAATGCCCCCAACCATAAATCCCAAGGACACGATGAGAATTTTTTAGCCTTGTGCCAACACTGTTAGGAGCGTTCCATAGCTGTGTGGGATGCATTCTTTTAGCTGGCAGGGAAGGAAAAGAGCTCCAGACTCTGCTTAATGTGCACGTTTCCATGGCTGTGGTACCTGTTTGTGCAAAAAGCTTTGTTTGTTGGAGTCGGTGAGAGGTGCAGTCAGGGGTGTTAAATCCTCCCGCTGCTGTGGGATGTTCACGGGCATTTTCCTGGTGGTCCCTGAGGGGAGCATGGCACCTTGGAGCACTTTTCCAGCTGCCAGGCAGGATGCACAGCTGGAGGGTGACCTGTCTGGGCTGTCCCTGGATGTCTGACTGAGCTCAGAGCTGGCAGCAGGGAAGGGGCTCCCACGTGATTCCCAGGTTTGGAGCCTCACTTAGAATCCTAAAATGATTTGGGTTTGAAGGGAGCTTAAACATCATCCAGTGCCACCCCCTGCCATGGGCAGGGACACCTTCCGCTGTCCCAGGCTGCTCCAAGCCCCAGTGTCCAACCTGGCCTTGGGCACTGCCAGGGATCCAGGGGCAGCCACAGCTGCTCTGGGAAACCAGTTCCAAGTGCCTCACCACCCTCACAAAGAATCCCTTCCCAATGTCCCATCTAACCCTGCTCTCTGTCACTTTGAAGCCATTCCCCCTTGTCCTGTCACTGCAATTCCTGATGAAGCATCCCTTCCCAGGTTCCTTGTAGCCCCTCCTCAGGTACTGGGAGGCTGCTTTAAAGTCTCCAACCTTCTCTTCTCACATTCTTCATTCATCAGGAGTGCCAGGAAGGGCTTTGGCCCAGCCACATCCTGCAAACCAATTTTGTGAGCACTGCTGGTGTCCTCTGAAGAGCCTTGAGCACCAGGAAGCACAGCCCGGGAATCTCTCAGCACAGAAATCTCCATGCTGCTGACAAGTCTCAAGTTTGTGTCCTCTGGCCCACGGCATCAACGCGGAAATGTGTTTGATTATTGTGGAAGGACTCAGATTAAGTGGAGAAAAGGTTTTCTTCAGTTCTAGGTTGGCCACTTTGCTATGACACCAAGTAATATTGAAGCTAAGCTTGAACACAAGGGCCTGGAGATGAACAAAGGAGTACAGCTTGACCCCTTTGCAAAATATATCCCAGTGAATCAACACATTCTACTGGGAAACCACTGTCTCCATACAGTTTACAGATTGTTTTTACTTCTCTGACAACCAAGAGGCCTTGTTACCAATGCACATGAACAGAAAGCCAAAGCTCCATGGTTTTTACCCCCTCAAGTCACAGGCTGCTGTTACCCTGGGCCTCCCTCTCTCATGCAATGGACATTCCTCTAATAACGTGGATTTTTGTCTGTGTTTAGGTTGCATTCAGCTACAGAGGTAACAAGTAGATGTCAGCAATAGGAATCCTTGTATCAAAATAAGGTAGATGTTTTCCAACATGAGTGTTTAATTCAAAACAAGGATATTTTCAAGGACAATTTCAACATGCCACAATGTAAATTGCTTATATTTTCATCTGTGTAACATTATAAAATTAATTTCAAAGCTCCTCCTTAGGCAAACAAGATAGAAGGGCGGTAGATGGTCAGAATTTGAAACAGCTTTGCTTACAAACAGCACTAGGCAGACCCTGCACTTGTTCTGACAGACTGGCTGAAAATGCCACCAGCAGCGCAAAATCTGGCACGAGTTAAGGAGATACCAAATGCTAAATGTGCAAAACAACGTCTCCTTTCTGAGTTCAGGTTTCAAGTTCCTCAGTTTTGTTGCACAGAGTGTCACTGGAAGGGATTCTAAGCAGGAGCTTCTTTCAAGAGCACCTGCGTCGATTTGTACCAAAGATTAACATGAGACACTGAATAATTCAGAATTCTTTGAGTGGGAAGAAAGAAGAGTACACTGAAAATAACTTGTTTTTCTGGAAGAAGTTTGCCTTTTTGCAAAAGAAAAAAAAATAATAAGCTTGAACTTTTTTATTGTGAAATATAAAATTTCAGACAAAACATTTCATCAATTTTAGATATGGTCCATGTGCTGGATCTGCTCTGCTGAGAAGGTGCTCTATTAAAGTGCATTTCCCATGGTCATTATCAACTCTATCCCTGAGGAAAAAAACACTGTTCAAACTGAATTCCAGAAGCCACCATTGCTGTGACACAACTCAGCTCAAAAGTAGAACAGACATAAAACATTTGAGCAGTAACTCTTCAAAGTCAAGAGTTTCAAATCTACATTTTTCAGCTTAAGACATTTGAATTTCAATTTTTTTTAAAAAAGGATTATTTTGGCACATGGGCGATTGAGTTTTCTCCTGAAATGGAATTTTAAGGCAAATACTTCTTATAAAATAATGTATAGAAATGGAGAAATGTCATTTCTGATCCAAAGAGTTTTGTTAGAAATTTTGAAGCAGCCCTTATGAAAACTTCCCTTGATTTTATTACAGAATAGGAATGGAAAAATGTTGATCTGAAAGCTCAAGATGATCAGCTGTACATAAAATGTGTTTAAAACTGTAGGTATTGTTTTAACCATTATTATTATTAACCAGTTTTCCTGAAATAATAAATATCTTGCATTTCCAGTCCTTGATCTTCCTGTAACATAACATTCCTGTCTGACAGGAATTTTGCTGATTTCCTTGGGACCCAAAACACGGATTCTTCTTCCACAGTCCCATCAAACTCATTGTCTTGGAAATTGGGGCAGTCTATTTTTGTCATTTTTGTCCATTATTTTGCTGCAATATCACGTGCTGCGTTATAAAGGTTCCGATTTTATTTTATTGCATGACGGGGAAAAAAAAAAAGAAAAAGAACTTATAACTTAAACTGAGAGAACAGGTTTTAACTTTCCTCCACTGCATGAAGGCATCCAAACATGTGAAAAAGCAACTTCTCAGAGAAGTACATCCTACACGAGTGTCACATTCCGAATTTTCTTTGGGCTGATCAGATAATCAGTACGTCTTTGAGGTCGCACCTAGGGGAGAGCAGAATCAGTCACAGGACTAAAAGAGATCCCAGAAAAGCAGTCCCACGACGGGTCTCAGGAGGTTACCTGCCAACCCTTCACCCCAGAGCGTAACAGCAAAATGAAATCTATCATCAGCAACCCACTCAAAATCCAAACACAAAGGAAAGCCTGAGAAGCAGAACGAAGCAAAAGCTTCACATGCAACACGCTCCTGGCAGTTCTGGGAATTCATTAGCTGATCTTTTGCTGCCTGAGAACTTCTTGTGACCTCTGCAGTCTGTGTGCTTTTAAGCAAAAGGTGATGTTGGGTGTTTCTCCTCTGGTTCTCTTAAACGAAATATCTGTTAAGCTGTAAAAAAATCTGAATATTTGTTTTCCAAATCCATTAGAAATCACAGCACACCAGCATTTCACGTGGCTGGAAGATCACTCTCAGCATCTCAGTGTTTATCCAAGCCAGGCTTTTTTTAAACTTCCCAAGACTGCCAGGATTCCACTTCCACTGACTGCAGCCTGTTCTCAAACTCCCCCACTGGGATCAGAGCAGGGCAAATGCTCAGCACCCTTGGAAAGATTTTCCTCATCTGAAACAAGTTCAGGTGCATCTCCAGTCCCGCTTACCTCTGTGCTTCTGCAAAATACCATTGGAGAGGAAAAGACAAGGAAAAATTCACTCTCCAATGCATCCAAGTAACACAAACTTTGGATTTTTAAATGTAGTAGCAACACCTCCTCCCTGGTGGTGTTCCTCACCTGGTCTCAAGTCCTTGGAAATTAATGGAAATTTCACTGGTTTTCTCAGTGAAATGTTTTATCAAGGCAAACTCGGTTCTCTAACTACTGACCAGTTTTCCTGAGGTTTGTTTCTGGAGTATTAATCACGTACAGTCTGTATTGCTCTGGTATTCTTCCAGTATTAAACATCTTCAATAATGCATTTGGTACATATACATTATTGAATAACACATGGAGGCAAATGTTAGATAACAAATGTGGACAACATGTCTCTGGTATTTAATGAGCCCCAGCACCACTGTGGGATAAATTTAACCATCCTAGAAGCATTTCACAAGACAGCTGCCTTCTGTTTTAAACACAGCTCTCTTTCTCCACCCTCCCATCCCTTCTTGTTGCTAGAACATGCTGCTGTTTTCTAAATTTACCCTTCTTTACTGTTTATTTTTGCAGAGAGGAGAGGTACTTTGGGAAGTACTAGCATTGCCTGGCTCTGCTCAATGACCTTTACCAAGATCCCTCTGCTGCACTTAACTTCTCACCCAAAGACCTCAGTGGTGTTGAGCAGGGAAGCTCTCTACTACTTCTCCCACCAAAATAAAAAAATTTCAAATAGAAGGGAAAGAAATCTGGAAAAAAATGCCAAAGACAAGTTTTATGTTTGTGGCAAGAAAATATTCCCAGATATTGTGCTCTGTGAGAATAAAGGATATCGAACCAGTAGCATACTGAGGAACCAGAAAGTTTCAGAGGAGGCCCAACAACACACTGTCTCTAAAATTCCCTGAAACAGGGCATGATTTGAATGCCATGTTTAGCAAATACTGAGGTGAGACTGTTTTCCAGAACTTGCTGCAGAAAAATAAATCAATTGCACCAGATTTGCTAAAGGGGAAAAAAGAAATTAATCAGAAAGTTCATCCAGCAGCGCTGTGGAAAGAGGCAGTTTTGGGGCTGTTTGGAGGCAATGCTACAAAAGATTTNTGGACACTGGGGCTGGGAGCGGCCTGGGACAGGGGAAGGTGTCCCTGCCATGGCAGGGGTGGCACTGAATGATCTTTGAGGTTCCTTCCGACCCAAACCATTCTGAGATTCTTTAATTCAAGTTTGTACATGATTCGGAACAGCAAAGGCCAGGGGACGAGCAGCAGCAGGATCCAGGCAGCCCCAGGAGAGCACTGGGGAAAGGGTAACCCCACCAGGCCTCTTTTTCTTTAAATATCTCGTCTTCAGGAAGGAGCCATCCAGCCCCTCTCTGTCATGCCACTTCTCCTCCCCACCAAAGCAGGAACTGAGCAGAGTTTGCTCCCAGGGATGGAGCAAAGGGGTGATGTCCCTGAGGGTTCACCTTTGCCCTGCTGCATCTCTCAGAGTTATTTGCTTTAGAGTTACTTCTATTTCATGCTTACTGTGCTCTGGTATCAATTAATGAATAATTTAATGAATTTCAATCAACTCATGCTGTGTGCTGGCCCATTTTCTGGGAAGCTTTTTCTGAAGCAGCAGAGCCTTCCTGAGGTTGTGCTTCACTGAAATGGAGGCTGCTGGCTGCTGGTCACTGACCTAAAACTCATTTTCTGAATGCAATGGAAGATCTCATACAGCACATTACAAATAATAATGCAGAGGAGCAGGACCACAACAACCACTTCATATTTATACCCTGATCTGCTGGAGCTGCTGGTTTCGATTTCAAAGTTGTTTCCTTTTTGATTCAGTGCTCTGCCAGTCCTGCCAGTCCTAATCTGAGGAAAAATGGCTTCATAATTCATTACACCCTACACATTGAAGGGAAAAAGCCCATCTCCAGTGGCTTGCTGCACAGCACAACATCATAGGATTGAGTTTCTGAAGTGGTCCTCCCATCAGGAAGGATGCACTAACATCAGCATTTCTTTTACGTAGTTTTACATCTCTCTGTATTGTCAGCTTGGCATCCAGTTAATCATGGATATTTGACAGTCACACACTTCAAAGCCTGCCTGTTGATTTATCATCTGCCTTGGGTGCCTTTTCACAGGGATTACTATAAAAGGATTATAACACTGGGAAAAGCTTCACATAGTTTGTTGGTTTGGTTGGGGAAACAGATGCAAAGAGATGAAAAGAGATCGTTTCATCTCTTCCAGCTCTTCAGCCAGACAAAAATGGAGCTGGCAACACATGGATGAATCAGAAGGTAAACTGAGTGTGTATCAGCTGGTTTCAGGGTTGAATCCTTCTGTGGTGTTTTGAATACTGATCTTCAGTCAATGAAAGAAGGATTTCAGCTCTTACAAGCATGTTTCAGTCAGTTCTGCACCCCGTGTGGTATCAGCGATGTGAATGCTGAGCACACATCTGGCCCTGTGAAACAGGACTCTGATCTCAACACTGATGTGACAGATGGTAGCTCCTCAGACACTGATGCAGTGGAAGTGTGTGATAAACCAAAGGCTTGGTATTAGCCAGCCAAAAAAAATTCAAGTCTAACTCCATTAGAACAAACTGCTGACATTAATGCGGTAGGAGAGCTCCCAAATGCGTCTGCATGTGTCACACATTGGGCTAACAAAAACAGAACAAAAAATCAGGGGGGCACACCTTTCTGGTCCTGAGGCTTATTTCTCCCCCTGCCCTTAGTTTTCAATTTTGATTCTAAATTCACTCCATTTACAGGAAAACACCCGCCCCATAAATTCTGGATACCCTCAAAATAATTCAGATACTATGACTAAAAGTAACAAACCACTTCCATCCTGTCAACTTTTTGGATGCTCAGCACATTTCCCTGCCCATTAATACAGCCTGGAAATCCCCCCTTGTTTCTTCATAGGTTAATCCCACCCCTATGCCTTCACTCCTCCCCTTTCCCCACAGACATTTGGGAAAAAAAAATTGTAAACTGCACCTGCCATTTCTCTATCTGTATCATCAATATTTATTGCTCTCTTAATCAAGATATGCTAACCAATAGATATCATAACGTGACATATCTGCAGCCCATTTCATCAGCAGGGGTAAAATTGTTTGCTTTCATTGATTTCTTTTTCTATTTATTGACCTTTTAATTCATATTTGATAGCTTAATTTTTTTTTCCCCAACAACCCTCAGAGTCAGAGCAGTTCTATATGGGGCAATAAATGGAGCTGCAATTCATCATTAATTTCCTTCTCGGTATAAAACCACAACCACAGCTAAATAATATTTCCAGTTTATAGAGTGCCATTTGGAGTAGTTAAGAAGAAAAATAGATCCTTCCCCATTAAGGGAGCCATGACTCACTCTGGATTGGAAAGGAGGAGTGAGGCTGTGGAAGCTTCCTGGAGCTGTGCTGAAGTCGCAGCAGGGATGAATCCAGCCCATTTGAAATAAGCATTCACCCCCTCTTATGGAATGGGCTCCTGATTTATCACAGAGATGCTTATGGCATATTAAATGAGCTAATTATGAAGCTCATCTGGGAGATTCTCCAATCCTGCAGGTTGCTCAGTCCTTAGAGCTCCTTCTGTGGGAACCTGGAGAGTTCCTTGGAGGTGGCACCCAGGACCTGGCAGAACTGGCCCTGTGCCCTAGTTCAGGCACAACTGTCTGTGGGGCTGCCCCAAAATCTGCAAAATCCCAGCCAGGGCATCCCCTTCGCTGCTCTTGGGTTTTGGAAAGAGTACTGTGGGTCAGGGAATGAGGAACCATTCCCTGAGTGGGATGTTGGTCCCTAAAACCCATTTTTCTGGCAGCTCAGTCCTAGTACTGGGAGCAAGGATCACACTCTCCCATCCCTGACAGGAACTACATTTGCAATTAAACAGAATCCTGCACCTCTGCTCTCAGTTTGACCTTTTCTCAATTAATATCATCACAAAGAAGACTGTCCAACACCTCTGACTGATGTTTCTGGCCTCTTCTTTCAGTGGCTGGTAATTTTTCCCTCAGCTCAATACTTTGCTTCGTTACTCATCATTTTTTAAACATCTCACACACCTTTGATTTTTCCTCCCTTGTTCTTTGCCAAACCTTTTGTTCAGGTTGTGAATTGATCAGTGAAATTACTGGCAGCATTTATCTTCTGTGGACGTTTTGCATTAGTTTCTGATTCAAAGAGTTAGAATGGCCAAAAGCTGAGCTCAGTGTTTTTCTGTTGTCACCCTTTATGACACACACCAGGGATTTCAGGTTTGTACCCAGCTGGGTCTGTGGGTAACAACTCCTGAGGAAGCAAAACCTGTGATATGAAGTCTCCTTCAATGCCCCAAATCATTTAAAATTGTAACCTTTTTACATATGGAACAGAAGGGATCAAATTTGAAGCCATTACCCTCAGAGACATGGGAACAGATAAGGTTTTACATCTTCAATCTGCAAATTTTCCATCAGTAGATGGACTTCCTGCTCCTCAGGGAGGCCTTAGATTTTCCTTCCTTCTTCTTGACCTCTAAAGAAGCACTGCAAGGACTTTTGCTCATTTTTCCTGATTATCCAGGGAGAGAGAAGTAATTTGTTGGAGTCTACCCCTTCCTGACCTCCTTCACTATGGAAAAAATTCTCAGGATAACTTTTCTTTCTCCTGTTTTTTTTTTTTGTGTTTTTTTTTTTTTGTTGTTGTTGTTGGTTTTTTTTTACCCTCTATTTCTCACTAGAAGGTCCCAGAGAATAAAGACAAAAAGTCTTTGGCAATGTTTCCAGTACTCAGACAGGGAAAGCCAACTGAGAATCACAACTTTCTGTGCTTAGAAGATGGCAGGAAGGCAGGTGGTTTTTGAAAAAATTGATTCAGCACTAGCCAGCAAACAGCTAAATGAGTTAACATCTGATTTCTCCTACTTGAAAAGAAATATAAAGAAAGAGCACTACAATGGTTAATAGGCAATATATTGGTGTCAGTGGTGATTGAACTTTATTGGAATATACCCAGGAACACCTTTTGTGAGAAAATCTGTATTATGCAGTTAACGGGGAATGTTATGAATGTAAAAGGAAAATGCTTTTGTCCAGGAAATGTTTTACTCTGTTTGCATTTATTGCGATAAAATGAAATCATAGACTGCAAATCCACAATTTAGGGTAAACCTTCAGCAGCCTTTTATCAGCTCCTGCATACACAAGATGGGGCCATCACAATATACTGAGAAGCCCTGTTCAAACTGAGAAATAGTTTGTCTTCACCAAGTTATTTTTGGATTGCTAAATATTCCTCTAACATATGGAAAATAGTTATAAATAATTTTCACCTCTTGATTCTCCTGATGTTTTTCAAGAAAGTGTGTGCAGCTATTGCTGCAGGTAGAAGCTATTGTAACAGAGTTTTTATATTGTCCAGGGACAACTGGCTTAAAAATCATAAACATTTCAATTCTATGCTGTGTTCCTGTGATGGATTCAAAGTTTCCCTGGCCACTTGAACTCCTAGGCCATCTAACTCAGGATTTCATGTGGAGGCTGCACCTTCCATGTCTCAGTTTGAATCAGGACAGTGAACCCAGTGTCCTGATGGAGAGACTGGGTTGTCTCTCTCACAACATTATTGTTCTCACTGGGATGGTGCTGCCTGAGAACACACAAATTCAATGCCTTTCAGATGTCACTAAATGCCTTAATGCCACCTCAGTGCCCAACCAGTGCCCATGAACCGTCAGTGAGCACCCAGGCACTGGGAAATGGCCAAATGGATCCCAGAACCACCAAATCCCAGAGTCATCAGGGTTGGCAGAGACCTTCCAGATCATCATCAACCCAACATCACCATCATCACCCCTAAACCATGTCCCCAAGTGCCACATCCAGATGCCTCTTGGAGTGAATATCCTGCCCTGAGATGTGTCCAGGGTGCTCGGCACAACCTCTCCTGGTTGTCAGAGCAGGCACCATGTGCCACATGCATGGAAGCACAGCCAGTGCCCCATAATCCTGTTCACAAGCATTCCTAACTCTGTCTGAAAGTGTTGCTTGGGGTTATAGATCCACACTGATGCCTCCACTGTTTTGTTCAGACTTTTCAGCTTTGCTTTAACAGTATTTTGTTTGACAAGTAATTCATGTCAACCGTCGTAACTACCAGGCACAAATGCATCAGTGTCATTGCTGTTATTTTTTACTGGTGCTATGTGATCATTGTTTTAATTGTTGATTGAGTGCTTCCTAAATTTCATTGTGTGCCAAAAGAAGTTGACACACTCCACTATGATTTATGTGCAGTGTCATCCCCAAGAGAGATTTCTGCATTGTGCATGTTGAAGCAGCTCTTCAGAAATAAATGAGTTATCACTGTGTTGAGGAGTGAACTCAGTACCACATCACTGCCACTTTCTCAAGAGAATATTGGCAAAAACCATCCCAGAGGTGCTAAATGGATTTTACAAAAGTATGGCATAAATTAAGATTCACACTGTTCTTGTGCTGGAATCTCAGCGAGAGCAGCACCATCCTTCAGAACGAGGCCACTGAGAATGGAACCAGTGGAGGAATAAACACTGAGCTCCTCTTTTTATATTTTATCCACATGGAAAAGGGGCAAAGCTCTGGGGGCACTGGGTGTTGGGTGTTTGCTTTCCCTTCCAGCTCTAAATGCTGAGATACCAAAGGTTTCAACATCAACATGAAGTTCCTGATTGAAGCAACGTCTGGAATATTAGAAAATACAGCCAAGAAATCACCCAGAGAAAATGCACATTTATTTACTCTCTCTACACTGGATTTTGTTTGCGAAGGAACCTCAAACCTCACCTTCACAGTGCTTCCATCTTATATCCACATCTCCTTCAAGTCTGAGGGAAAATACAGTCAGGAATGCAGAAGGGACATTCCACTTACCCAGGTACAGCTCTAATTGACTTCTGATTGTCTACCTCCACCCAAAACCCATGTTTGACTCTAGCACAATACACACTCCGTGAAAAAGAAAAAAAAAAAGTCAAGATATTCAAGATATCAGCATTACCTTTGGTACAGAACTGATGTGCAAATTGTCATCAGGGCCAGCAAACTTCGAAAACATTGGGGGAAGAGAGGAAAGTCCTGCAACAGGAATATAAAAGATTACTGTTACTCAGTGCCCACCATGGCATGAACCACAATGGTTAAATAAGATTTAATATTTTGAGCAAAACCTAGGCCAATTTTTTGGGCTAATATGGTGAGATTTTTGTATGGAGGGAGTTTGCAGGGGTGTCTTCTGTGATGTGACACCAGGAGCTGCCCCCAGTGTCAGAGGCAGTTCCAGTGGCTCCAGCAGGGTCCTGCCTGAGCTGTCACACTGATGGCACCTCTGCCATAACAAGTTTAAGGAAAGGTAAAAAAAACCAACACAGCAGGACCTGGGAAAGAGGAGTCAAAAAGTGTGAGGGAAACAGTCCTGGAGACAGCCAGGTCAGTGGAGAAGGGAGGTGACCAGCCAAGGTCAACCCAGAACACAAACAAATATGAAAAAAGCCAATCTAGGATTCTGTGGAATCAAGTTTGCCTAGATTCACTTTATTTTCCTTTTACTTTTTATAACTGCTGTATTTGATAATGCTACATAGCCTCAAAATCTTTCCCCTGTACTTATTTCTTATTTGTCAGAGAGGGAAGGATGTGTGCCTGGATTATGGGGTCTGCACAATAATTTTATGCCATTAAGTGTTTGATTAAATGATTTGAGAATAATGTGGTTATGAATGCAAGTGGCGGGTAACGATTTGGTGGAGATTTACATTTGCTTTGAAACAGTCTTTATGCTTAAGAACAAGAATTTATAATGCCTTAGTAATTTATCAGTAAAATAATAGTTCACTAACTGCCTTTATTCTTTCCCTCTTCTCTCTCTCTCTTTTTTTTTTTTTTTTTTTTNTTTTTTTTTTTTGGTGTGTGTTGGTAGTGGTGGATTTTTTTTTTTGTTTTCACAGACCATCTGCAAAATATTGCCTAAATTACTGCTTGTCTGAAAATCCAGTCCTCCCACATCTGGCCCCAGAAAACAATTGGAAGAACAAAGGCATTTAAAAGAAAAACCCAGGACTAAATCTAAATTCAATTGCAAAGAACTTGGATGTTTCCTCAATATTTTGAGGAGATCTTCCTCTAAAAAGTAAAAAATGTGCTGGAGAGGTCCAGGAAAAGCACAAATCCTTCACCAAATATTGTGAAACCTCATAATTTTAATTGCTTGACTTGTTGTCCAAAAGGCCTATGTTGAGAAGCAATTTGACAACCTGTGATTCACCAGCTTAGACTCACCTGGGCTTTGTTCTGTGTTCCACAATTCCTCTGGAATGTATCCCAGATTTTCACTGCCACTCCTCTGCCGGTCTTCCAAATCACCATCTTTTTTCTTTTCAGCTGAAACTTTTCTAGAAAACAAAAAGGTGTCATTAGAAGTTCTTCATGGTGGGAGAACTCTTGGGAAGCAGACTAGAGAGAAAAAAAACTAAATGTCTCACGTCCCAAAATAAAGGTGTAAAACATATTCCAAGAAATTAGTTGGTACAAATTTTGTTCCATGGAAATATTACCCATGGAGATCTGTTTGGAAAGTTTCCACCAGGTGCAATGTCAAAAACCATGAAAATAAGGCAATCTTCAAAAAGTGAGGACCCTGTGCCAGATCGTAGGTTTTGTAGAAAATTAATTTTGATCTCTGATTCTGAATAGCAGGATATTTAGGCACTGCCCAATAATGGAACACCAGCCAGGTCACTTATGGCAGCTGTCATCATCTCGGTGCCCAGCTGCAAAACCAGAGCACGTCCTCTCACATCCCCGCAGTCAGTGCTTCATCTGTACATTCTGAAGTTAATCTTTCACTCTGAAATTTACTTTACACATGAGAAAAATTCCTTGGTTAAAGTTACACATCTCCAAGTTTGCAGAAGGGTGCCCTCACAGCTGCACAGGGACAGAATGGTGTTTTTTTTACCCCAAATTCTGATGCTAGAAGAGATGCTACTATTGATCTGTTGGACCCCTCTCCAGGACAGTCCCAGATCCACCTCTGCCTAGGTTTGAGGTGTGGCAAACACAAATGGACTATGGAAAACCAGGAGTTTTTGGTGGGAAGGAGTGGTAGAGACATTTGTACAAAAGTTGTACTGAGGGTTGGGCTCTGCTCCCAAGGAACAAGGGACAGGACAAGGGGAAAGGGCCTCAGGCTGGGCCAGGGGAGGCTCAGGTTGGACATCAGGAAGAATTTCTTATGAAAATGTTGTTAGACATTGGAAAGGGATGCCCAGGGAGGTTTGGAGTCCCTATCCCTGCAGGTGTCCAAGGAAGGCCTGGAAGTGGCACTCAGTGCTCTGGGCTAGGGACAAGATGAGCATCAGGCACAGCTTGGACTTGATGGCCTTGCAGGTCTTTTCCAACCTCAGTGATTCTGTGATTCTGTAATTCTGCTTCTTTTACATTTAGTAGGAACCACTTTGCAGGCCCATAGAGCTTCAGAGGGGCATTGCTAATGCACACATAAATCTGGTGAGTCAGCTGTCAACTCTGGGGCTTTTTTAGGCGATAAACACGTTGGACACCACTAAGAGCCCTGCCATAGTTGCTAGAAGACAAAAGCAATTGTTTAGAGCTACCACCCCCACACGTTATATGACACTGTGCTGTCTCTTTTATCTGAGCCTTAGATCCCAACAAACTCAATGGAACAGCCAAATAAAAAGCAGCAAAAAAAGAAAAAAAAAAAAAAATGAAGGTGTGGCAGGTATAGGAAGATAGCCAGCCAAGTTAAAAATAAAGATGGGAAATAAACCAGTGTATGTTTGGTCTCACTACTTCTTTGCTACCACAGCAATGCAGCTTCCAAAATCTGGACAAGCATCATTCTTTGTACTGCAGGGAAGTTCCCCGCGAGAAAAAAAAAAAAAAAAACACTGCGCCTACAAAATCTGTGATTGTCAATAATCCCGGTGATTTCAGGGTCACAGGTTTGCAAACCTTGAAAACCTGTCAACACTGGATCTCCATGTCCAAACTGAGCCTCAGAGCCTGAACTCATCCCAGTTTTCTTAACTTTAAAGTATAAGCAAGGTTTGTGAACACAGTGAGACAACTCATCTTTAAAATTAATGGAGACATAGTAACTTTGTAGTACTGAGAGCTAAAAACACACTTCTGCCATCAAGGGAGAATTGCTTCTGCCCAGGCCAGGGGCAAAATTATAGAGGGAAAGGAAAGTAATTCCCTATTCTGGACCTGTTCGGGTTGTCTGAAAGAAGCACTACAGATCCACAACAGCAAGGCAGGGTCTGGGAAGGACATGGGCCTGACTGTTCCAGACCCACTGCTGGGCAGGTCCTTCCCTGCATCTTCAACTGGTTTTGCCTTAGTAGGGTTGATCCTTGTGGAAGTTCTTGGGATTCTGAACCAAGTCAGAATCCAAGCAATCCCTGCTGATTTAGTCCTGCTCTATTTATATAGCTGCACTTGGCAAAATGATTAATTTAGCCACATAAAGTAAGAAATCACATGGCAGTTTACACGTATGGCATGGCATAATAAACATCATTTCCTTGGGAGAAAACAGAGGGTATCTGATTTCCTTATTTTGTTCCCTATCAATAAAGTGCTCTACAAATGGAAATCTGTCAACAGAGCTCCACAAACTTTCCCCACAAGAGGCTGCCAATGAAACTGGGAATTACTGACGTGCCAGGCAACGGGGTAGAACATTCTGCAAACTCATTAAGAGACAGGGAGTTAAAAGCCCCACAAGCGTAGGCAGGAGAATGAATTTACAGTGCTGCCTAAATATAAATAATAATATGAACAACCCCACTGCCACGGCTGTCACAGCCACACAGGTGCTGATAAAAAGGATCTTCATGCTGAGAGCCACCAGGCACTGATTTCTAAAGTTTTCTCAGTTTTCAGTTTGCTCAGTGCAATAATGAATACCAACAGCTTTGTACTGAAACATGTCTGACAATCACTGAATGAGGTGCTGATACCCATCCAAGGGGCAGCTTTTCTTTTCTTTTTTTTTCTTTTTTTTTTTTTTTTTTAAGAATTATAGAACAGGCTGGGTTGGAAGAAATCTTAAAGATCATCTCGCTCCAAGCCCCTGCCGTGGGCGTGGGACTCCTTCCACTATCCCAGGCCGTTCCAGCGATGGAGAGTCACAATATCTCTGGACAGTCTGTACCAGTGCCTCACCACCTTCCCGGCCAAGAACATCTTCTTCATATCGAATCTAAACCTGCCCTCTGAACGCCTTTTTTCCCCATTTTATCCAGCCTTGAAGATCCGCCCGCCCCGTTGTGGGAGCGCTGCCAGCGCCCGCCGCGCTGCCGGTCTGGCAGTGACATCCTGTGGCGGCGGCGGCAATCGCCCGGCGGGCTGCGGTGGCCAGCCATCCTCCCCGGCCTTCCCCGGCACCCCCGGGGGCACAGCCGGCTCCCACCGATCTGCTTTGTCCTTCAGCAGCGTCGGCTCGGTTCGGCACCTCTGCGCTGCACCGCTCAGCCAGCGGCGCTTTGGGCTTTTGGGGGGGTTTTCACCGGCGTGGGCTCGGAGTTCACAGCCTGCTGCGAGCCCTGGAGCTCGCCCTTCATCCCTGGGGGCAGTCCCCTGCCCTGGATGCTTGCTGTCCCCCACCCCTCTGCTGTCTGCCGGCAGCACCGGGAGTTCTGCGGGGATGAATGCCAGCACAAGGACGCTGCATCAAAGAGTCCAGCCAACACAAAAAGTTTCCCCATGCCATCTGACTCACCTTACTTCATTTTGATAAGTAGATCCTGGGAATGGAAAAAAAAAAAAAAAGAAAAAAGTGTTTAAAATGCAGGAAATGAGAATTTAAAACTTCTGTAAGTTCTCTAAGAGCATGCCTTGAGTTCCCAGCTACCACAGGAGCATCTCTCCACCCTGTTCGCAAAATTGGGCAGCCCTGCAGAGCAGCTTATGTGGGAACTGGAATTAGGCACACAGCACTGAAAATATTCTTCAGTAAAGAACCTTTAAACGTTTTAAAAGTGCTCCCCAAAAACATGACCCCCTGGGAGTTAATGTGAAGGGCTGATACTGATTGGAATAAATTTATGAGAGAAACATGACGGTGAAATTAAGGAGGATCTTAAACAGGTCATAGTTACGAGCAGGATCTGCCTGCTCAGTCTTCTGCTTACAGGTCCTTGGGCAGCATGAGAGCTGTACAAGTAGATTTATGCCTAATCAAAAACACTTTTTAATGTATAGACCAGCTGCGAAGGTCCACTCACCTCTCCTCTTTAGGCAGCACCGCACAGCAAACACAACAATAACGATCAGGAGGACAATACCAAGAAATGAAAGCACAACTGCAAGAACAATAACCCACGTGCTCCTGTTGTCTTCACTGTAATCATTTTCTGTTAAATCAAAGGGAGAAACATTGGACTATCAGAGGCTCAAAACATCCCTTTTAGCATATTTACCTTTTCTGTGAGGTGCTGTTAAGTGCTTGGTGAATATTTAACAAGGAGTCTGTGTTTTCCAAATGACAGACTCTGTATTTATGGATGGCACCCAAGAATTTAAAATATTCCTGAATTCAAATCCTTTATTGCAGTAGTAACTTCTCCCGCTCCTAATTCTCTTCTGAAAAGCACAGGGTTGCAACCTTCAAACTTAATTTTATAATTATGCTGGGCATCCCAGAGTCCTTTGGAGACATTTGGAAAGGAGTGCTAAGATTCAATTTAGGTGTCCCTACTGCAGATACTGAGTGTCTTGCCTGGCTGCTCTTGTCAGTGGAGAGAAAATATGTATTTTGGGTTACAATTAATTTGACCAAGTGTGCGTCCCCTTTAATAAGCTGAACTGCTTTGAAGAAAAATGTCCATTTCTCCCCACAAACCACAGTAACAATTGTAGGGGATTAGTACAGTTGGTAATGTCTAGCCTGGAGAAATTATTTTCTAATCAATTCTGCCTTGAGATTTCTCTCAATGATTTCCAACAAGTGTTTGATTTTGGGATGTGCTTGGTGGGACACCTGTTCCCCATGTAAACAGCACCAAAGAGCAAAACCAGTGGAAAAAAAAACCCAGCTACTGGCCCATCTTCTCTACAGCATTCTCACATTCAACTTATTCCTTCATTTTTGCTGTAATCTACAGGGTTAAATGAGGGGATTTAAGGATAATTCAGTGTCTTGCTGAAATCTGTTTCTATGACCAAACAGGGCTCCCACGTGCAGAGATTTTTAAAAAATATCTTGCATTTAAAATTATAGAATCATGGAATGATTTGGGTTGGAAGGGACCTCAAAGACCACTCAGTTCCACCCCCTGGCATGGGCAGGGACACCTTCCACCATCCCAGGTTGATCTAAGCCCTAGCCTTGGACACTTCCAGGGATGGGGAATATTTCTCAGGCAGCTGGATGTCCAAGGAAGATGCCACTTCTGCTTGTCACATCATCCTGCTGCTTGGTTTGACCAAATATTCCAGAAGCACCTCCAGTTTGGCTTCCCTTTGGAAAGCAGCCCCAAAACAATTTTGGCAGTTGTTTAGAAATGATCTTCCAATCCAAATTACAGGTGTGAGACATATCCAGATTTGGCAATCCCATGAGTTTACGATTCTTTTCCTCATTCGAGGTCCCAGTTAACAGCCCCACGGCCACACTTGGCTGACAGCCTCTGGGAAAGGTAGCACAGGAATGAGGGTGACTGGGAGCTGCTCAAGGTCGGGCACTTCCCCTGATGTGGGAACCAGGTTTACCTGTGGCAGAGAATAAACTAAACTCTTTCTTATCTACAAATTGTCCTGAGTGTGTGTTTGGGGTTTGGAGGTTTCAGACTGAAAAGATACAGCACCAGGGCCTCCTACAAAGATTGAACCCCTGCCAGAAGTCTGCATTCTCCAAAGCTCAGGTCATTATCATTAAGCAATTTGTTCCAGCCTTCTCTAATCCTAATGCTCAATCAGCATGTTTGGAATTTCTTCTATTAGGAAAAAAAGCAAGCATTCAGTAACCTTAAAACCAGCAGTAAATCCTGTAGGCTGCCATCCATTGATGGACACTTAGTGTTTTTATCTAGAAGTACTGCCACAGATATCTACATTTTAGTACATTTTGTTGCATTGAGATGCCACGGGGGGGGTTTCATCTGAATGACATCTATTTAGCTGGAGGGGAAAGCTTAACCCTGGTGAGAAAGGAGGAGCTAAACACACCTGCACCAGCCCATTCCTGCAGGCTGGCTGCCACACTAAGTATTTCATTCCCTGTCAGGGTCAGGTTGTGTGCCAAGAGATTTATGGAGATGAAGCCAGAAGGACAGGGTACAACAAAAACACTCCCAGAGCTTCAGCATTTTTGTGTCTCTGCAGTTTTGGAGGATGCAGAGAGAAACTGGAGCTGGGTATGAATGAGGAGCTGCAAGGGAGGGGCAGGAGGGTGTGAAGGTATTAAATCCCTTTGAGTCCATGAGGAAATCCAAACCAAGTTCCATGAAGTGTTTAGAGTTGGGACAGAGCTACTTCTCCATTCCACAGGGGCCCATCCTCTGCTGCCATCCCAACCTCTGGCTCCTCCCAAAATGCCCAAACACTGACTTTGACAAAATGTCTGCAGAAAAGGGGATTTTCCCAGGCAGGTGCTGGTGAGCAGTGAGGAATGAGAGATTGGAAAAACCTGCACGTGGCTTCTTGGACACTTTGGAGCCTTCTGGCCGGGTTCAAAAGCAAAGGGCATCCAGGCTCATGGGAGACTCTCTGTCCTCAGCTTCTGCAGGTCAAAAGCCACAGGAATTCAACACCAAGCCAAAGACAGCTTGGATCCAGCTAAGGAACTCCACCATGGGTCCAAGTAACAGCTCTGTGAATACATCTCCTGGGATAACTCTGTAGGAGTTCCCAAATTTCAGGCTCAGCCAAACACCACTGTAGGAAGAGTGAACGACATAAAAATCTATCACTTTGTATGGAAAGATTGACCCAGAGGTGCAGCAAGGTAGGACATTTCCTCACCAGGGGCTGGGAGCTGGAGAGGGCTCTGATTTTCAGTAGTTCTTGTATTGCTTGAGAGGAGCAAGGAGGAATTTGATTGCCCCAGCTTGAAAATGTAGGGGGAAAATGATATTTCAGTAGTTTTGGGAAGGATTTCTTACAGGTTTGAAGCTGGTTGTGTTGTCCCCCACCAGCCAGCTAAGGCTGAGCCTGGATAAGAAAACTGGGACAAGCTCCGAGATTTTGAGTGTGATATATACATTATATACCTTCCTATGTCATAAATGCCATGCTTTTATTTCATTCTGATCATTTAATTACTTCAGATTCTCCTATCCCATCAAATTTCAAGTGCCTGCTGCTGCGCAATGATATTTCCAAAGAGAAAGGAATGACGTTCCTATACAATCACTAATTATACACCAATAGTGCTTCATGACATCTGTTTTTCTCCTCCTCTGATTTGCAGGGAGTAGCTATGGAAACATCACAAATGAGTGGGCATGGGAATTTATTAATTTCCTCAGGAAAGTCCTATTTTGCTTAGTCAGTAACTAAGATCAATGTGACTGCAAAAGGCCATATTAGGGACAGTAAAATGACCCTTTCCAACTGCATTACCAAGAAAGCACTTCTAAAAAAGGCCTGCTAATAATGATTCATCCCAAAAACAAAGGGCACAGCTACTCAGTCTTCTCAGTTATTTATGTGTCAAAATGTCTGTACCAAACCCCTCACTGATAGCCTGTAAGGATGTTTCGTATGTGCCTTGTTCACCCACTGCAAAAGAAGCATCAGCTCATCAAGAGAAGCTGTCAGCATGATTACAACCTTAGCAAAAATATTTAGAGTTATCAAAGGCCTTGCTAACTGCTCTGGAGAGATTTGCATGACATTCAGGCTTGGATTGAAGCAATTTTTAATTTCCTTAAGTAAAAGCCAGTAAAAAGCAACCTAATGCACTGCCCCAAAAAAATCCATATATGGTAGTAGAGAATTTATTCTGGGTTGTGTGCAGAAACTGGGAAGGGGTTTTTTTCCCAAATCAGGGGTAAAACTGGTATTGGATATTATGGAGAACAATTCACATGAGGGCTTGGCTTTCTTTGGCAAGAAATTAGGCTAATAAGGTAGGCATGGTCTGGTCAAGGATATTTAAGATCTAAATTCCTTGGGTGTTTTCGTGGTCAAGGAGCAAAGACTGGTTTTCCTAGCAGCAAATCCACTGGAGTCAGAGGCAGATACTTGTCAGAAGCTTTATCTTGCTCAGTCCTACCTTGGGCTTCATGGTTCATTAGCCTGGTAAAAATACATTTAACCCTACCTATACCTCATGCTGTGACTCCTGGCTCTGAATTCCACACCCCAGAGGATTTGATCTGCAAATAAATGATTTTTGAAAGCAAAACAAACCAGAACGAAAGGCACAGCTCTGGGTACAGGTGGTACACTACCGGAAAAGCACAAGGAAGATCCACTTACCCGTGGCAGACTTGTCAAAAATAAGAGTTACAGTTGCATTCTGAGGGCTGGGGAGTGCTTCTATGTCAGCTAAACAAGTCAAAACCTCAGTGTCCGTCGGAGTCAGAGTTAAGGTGCTCAGGGCATTGTGGAGGCCATGAGGTCCTGGACTTTGCTGGGTAACATAGCTCGACTTATCAATCACAGAGTCATTTGTCATCCAGGTAATGTCTGGAGCCGGGGCCCATCCTAAGGCTTCGCAAACAATCTCAACTGTTTGGTTCTCTCTTACTGTTAAGGTGCTATTTTTGATGAGTAAAGATCCATTAACTGCAGGGAGGGAAAAGATGTTTTTGTTCCTTCAGAATGTTTCGCTGCATTGCTTTCCTGCTGGATTGCTTTTAAATCTTATCTCGCTACCCAGAAATGAGATATGCCTCGAGATACGAAGTGGAAAACAATTATTAATACAGATATACCATATGCATGATGGAAACATGCAGATATTTCAACTACATGGGCCCATTACCCACTATGTCTAAAGCACAAATCTCAACCTGCAATACCTTTCCAATAAAAAGCAGGAAATCACACTTTTTAGCCATCTTGACACATATCCAGCTGGAGGCTCTAGAGTTTTAAATGTGCTCAGGTCATATAAAAAGAGGTTTACAGATAGGTGATGAGATGACATCACTGCACCAAGCCCCTACTTGACAAATGAAAAGCGCCTGGTGGTGAGATCCTGCTTTCCTGGCTGCAGGCTGATAAGGAATAAGAGATGGAACAGGAAAAAACAGGGGCAGTTAAAATCTTCGTTGCTGGCACTCTGCATGTGACTCTAAAACCTGCTCAGACAGTAAAATTAGGATGAGGAGGGCAGGAGGCCAAGGATGGTAAATGAGAGCATGTACTCCTTCCCAGGGATAACTTGAGCAATTCCTCCAAGGATTCTCTTAAGTGTAGCACAATAACCCAGCGTTTTGCTGGTGGCTATACACACCTTGCACAGAGAGAAAGGCAAAGTTGTTCTCGCTGGGCTGCTGGATGCTGCACTCAATCCTGCCAGAGTCACTCGGCTGGGTGTTGTGGATGATCAGCTCCGAGGTAAACTCATCCCCACGGGTGTAGTTCCGGGAGGTGAAGCGTTCTGTCGTTTCCACAGAGCCCTGGGAGCTGATGACAGTGAGGACAGGGCTGCCCTGGGAGAGCCAGATCAGGACCTTCCATCCTGCAGACACCGTGCAGTTGAACCGGGCCTCTGAGCCAGCCAGGACTGTGGCATTCTCGGGGCCTTTCGTGATGGAGTAACAAAAGCCCAGACCTGTGAGAGAACCAAACCCAGTCCATAAATACATACACAACACCAACAGAGGTGGTTGGATAGTGTAAAACATCTCCGCCGGTTCAGAGATGGAGGTGTGCAATCTAATCTTTCAGATCCTGCTTAGATTAGGTGGTTTTCTTTAAAAATGCCTTTAATTACTTTGTTCTCCTTCTCCCACTCCAAAATCACCTGTTTCCCTTCAGTAAATCACTGACTACCATCCTGCTGACAGAAAAAAAATCAACTTTTAAATAGGAAAATACACGAGTTGCCTAGACTTTAGATACTTAAAGAAGCGTGTGACCAGTACCTTTTCCATATCTTGCATTGCCACTGACGTTTTTGCAGCCCCATCATTTATCCTTCAGTGTTCCTTCCCCTATTCCTCAATCATTCATCACATACATTGTGATATATTTCTTCTAAAGCCTTCCTCAGGCTTCCTGTTAACCAGAGGTGCTGTAACTCATTAGTTTTAACTCCTTGAAAGGTGGCATGAATTTTTGGCTAATATTTTTCAGAGCAGAAAGCTCCTAACAATGTCATTTTGTTTTCCTTTCCTCTTCATAGACCCAGGGCCTCCCATTGCCAACTCTACCAGTTGCACAGAGATTCCTCATCCAGGAATATTCTGAGTCCAAGCATGGACATTTCACTCCCTGCAGACCCAACAGTCCTGCCAGGGAGATCTGCCTCACAGATGGTGAGAATGGTCACAGAATGGCTGACCGGTCAAGAGATCTTACATTCTTAAAATTTTGGTCCACTTGCACATTGGGGTTTAATTGTCCAATTACAGCTTCAGGCTGTGAGGTCCCATCCTTCTTGTTTTCCCTCTTCAGCCCACTGTTGTTTGTGCTTTTGGGCCTGAAAGTTGTCCTTGGTCTTCAGCAGGAAAAGGATTTACTTTGTGTCCCTACTCTGTGAAGAGAGCTGAGTGACGCTGAATGTGAGCTCAGAGCTGCATCCATAGGCAGCACAGAATCTGAAAATATGAAAGGTAAAACTTGAGGCATCAAGGGGAACATTCCTGCTGAGGGAGCACCAGCACTGCCAGGGCAGCCCCAATGGTTCCAGCTGAGCTCTGCACAATGACAATTAGCAATTAGACACTGCAGTCCATGGCAGCCTAATTAAAACCCCGTGCCTGCAGATTTGGCCTAAGAGTGAGTGTTCAATTATGTTCCAGGAGAAAGGAAGTTTGAAATGGTCATCACTCCCTTGCTAAGAGTATTCAGGACAATAGAGTAATTTTTTAGGGTTTCATTCACACCAAGTTTTTTAGGTATTCATTATTGGATTAGCTATAAATTATTGGAAAAAAAAATTCCTTCAGTCAGCAGCTGATGTGAGAGAAGGACACACTGTGTTTTCACACAACAGGGGTGTTTGATGGTTGTATAAATGGAACCAGAGCCCAATATCACTAATGACTTTGCAACCAGCGCCTCAGTGAACTGAACCCAGGACGTGGGGTCTGGAATCTCATTGCTCCATTGTCCAGACCCTTTTGCAGTTCTCAGCCCACATTTAACCACTGTATATCCAACCAGGTTGGTGCCAGGAATTGTTCTTTAATATAAATAGCTCCTCTCTTTCCTCCCGCCCACTGCAAGCATTTACAGACTTCTTTGTTTTGCAGGATTGTGCAAACCTCGCTCTCCCTGGTTCTGTGTATGGCTGACTCTGAGTCCTCTCATGTTTACAAAAACCTTCACAGAAATTTTCCACCTCCCTGAGTTATGTTACCTCTACCATGCACCTCAGTCTGCAAAGTGTATCTGTGTGTGAGCAACAAAACATTAAATGAAATGCAAACTTTACCTACTCTGATAATTAATAAAGCCAGATAAGATTAAGTAAATCATATTTCTGTTCAATTTAAAATTTACCCGCTCTGCCCCTCTTAATGCAAACTGTTCTCTGTGCACTTGGAATTTATTTCCATGCCTGTGCAAACACTTTACTTTTTCAAGGAGCTGTGGTGCGCCAGGGCTCTGAATAAATGATGAAACTTTCAGGACAATGCTTGCTGCTAATTAATCTTTGAAATTTATCCCTAAACAGGAATAATCAGCAATCATTGGCTCTAAAACTAATAGGCTCTGTTGCTTTTGCTTTCTTCAGACATTCAGGGCAGCATAGGCAGGTAGGTGTGAGTTAATAATTTATCTATGATAATTATTTTTTATCAGCCCATAGGTAAGGTAAGACCTACATCATCTTGCACCAGCCATGTCTGCTGGAGCAATAAATGGTCTTTCCCTGCCCCATAGGGAACAGGTCCCTGAACCCTGCATGGGGATCCTTTGGGAGGCAGAAGTACTGAGGAGTAGGACATAACCTCCTCCTCCCTTTAGATCCCAGCCCCAGCACAACCAAGAAAGGAGTTTCATCAGCTTTCTCCACCTGTTTGCCTGAATGGTTTTGGTGATTTTACCTTTGCCTCTTTATCTCCTTGCTTTTATGGTTTGTTCTGCCCGTGGAGTCCTGAACCAATTGTTCCATTGTCCAGGCCATGCACAAACACTGATAAAGTCACCTTTGTAAAGGTCACAGAGGACATTCATGGCACAGCTGGGATCTCAACCCAGCCACCAGTGCCTTAAGCCAGTACTGGGAGTCCCTTTGCTGGATCTTGCCTCATGAACTGGGGAGAAAAACGTTAGTGCTGGTTTCATTCGCATCCTGCTTCAAAAATACCTTGCAGATGGTTGCTTTTAAACAAATTAAGGCCTCGGGCTAGATTTTCATTGCACTTTACAGGAATTACGTGTTCAGCTCTTAACAGCTGTTCTAACATCTGCTTCCCCACACACCAGCAGGGAGACATCCCACCCAGGCAAACACCATCCTTGCAGCAGGGAAACGTTGGACTGGCCCCCTGATCACCCCTTGCCTTTTGAAAAGCAGAGCTGAGTGAGGACACCTCCTTGGAGGCACACCACTAAATATTTGCAGAGCAGTCACCAGGGGTGAAAATTTGCTTAAATTAAGTGCTTCTGGTGTCCCAACTGCTCAGTGTCTCCCAGCAGCACGCAGAGCACAAGTCAACTCCTTTATGAGCTGGTGTTTTCCCTCCTCTGCCACAAAAATTCACTGTCACACCACTGCAGGTTGTAAAGAAGCAAAAATGCATATTGTGCAGGATGATGCCTGCACTGAGGGAACCTCATTTGCCAAAGAACCACCCTTGCCCTTCATCAACAAGGTTTTTTCTTCCACGCTTGAATAAACTCCAAAGGACCAGTCTTCCACGCTGGAGTTTTCAACAACAAGGGCGTTGGGACACGGCTACCTTCTCTTCCTTGCCTCCTGTCCTCTGCTGGCTCTGTCTTTGCTCTTTTGTAAGTGACCTATTTGGATGCAGCACAGGGAAGGACAGGATGGGTTTATCCTTTTTTCATAATGATTCCTCTTTTTTTTCCGCCTCATTATCGTATTTCAAAATAATCTCCCCCTCTATACCCATATTGCCCCTCCACAAACACTGCTTTTTATCCTTCACTTTTTGCATCTAATATCTGTCTTCCTCCCTTGCCTCTCTGTTCTTTCTGCTTGAATTTCTGCATCTTTTTTCCTTCCAGTCTCTCTGAAATTCCTTCTTCTCTTCACTTTTTCTTCAGTCTCCTGCTCACCCCACCTTGCCCTCTACCTCCCCCACCTGACCACTGGCCCACTGCTCTGCTATGAACTGTTAAATACACAACAATAAATATATAAATAAAGAAAGAAACAGCTCAAGTTCGTTTCAAAACCCAACAGTCCCGCAGCTGAGCTTTCTGAAAACCAAAGTAGGTTAGAGCTTGTCAAAGCCTGCAGCGAGGGACTGGCTTGTTCACTTATGTTAACAAGAATTTTTAAATACTTACAGGATGTTTCTGTCAAGTAATACCAGACTCCTGATGCTCAGCAACACTTATTTCCTCCCACCTGCACATAAACCTCTCCACAGCCCCCAGGCGTGTCTTCCTCTCACTCACTATTTGACAGCAGTCCCTGGCAGAACTTCCCAGTGCCCAAAAAGAAGAGATCCAGGGAATTCCTGAGCCAAAAATTTCTTCTGCACCTATGGATCTACCCTTCAGGATATTTGTTTCTAGGTTTTTTCAGCCTGTTTATAATTTGATATCCCCCACGCCCAGTGACCATGAGCTTCACTATTTAATTACACGCTCTGAGAGAAGAACAGGCTTTGGTTAGCCTTAAATCTTCTGATACTTTTAGTGGTTTCCACGAATTATTTTTGTTTTGAGAAATTGTGAATAATCATTTCACCATTCACTTCCATATAATTATTTCTTTTAATACATTTTTACTATTTATTCTATTTTCACAAGCGGGAAAATATCCCAGTCTAATGAAGCCCTCTCATCCTGCCCTCCAAGCCAAGCTGAAATTTGGACACCCCATCCCTGGAAGTGTTCAAGGCTGGATGGAGCACTGAGGAACCTGCTCCAGTGAAAGGTGTCCCTGCCCGCAGCAGAGAAATTGGAACTGGAAGGTTTTTAAGGTCCTTTCCAACCCAAACCCTCCTACGAATCTTTGATTCTCTACCTTTGAACAGCTCTGTCACGCTTTGTAGCTTTCTCAAACTTAACCCATCCTGTTTGTAATGGAAGGTTTAAAACAGCCAATATCAGAGATGAAGCCTTTCTGTGGATTTACATCATGCCAGGTTTCACTTTATCTGCCATGCTGAAGATATTAAATGGTAAATTTTTCTCTCTTTTTCAGCAATTTACTCTCTTTCCAAGACATCTATTCTTTTCCCCGCTAGGCATTGCATTTAAGAAATGCTTTGCATTGAATGCTTTCTCTGCCTTTATTACTCATCTGGCATCATGACATTTTCTGGCAAATCTTCCTAGTCTCTTTTTGGATTTGGCTGCCCTAAGTAATTCTGCACCACTTGCAAAGTCTGCCACCTCACAGTTCCCTCCTCTTCACCAGGTTGTTTAAGAGCTTGTTGAATACCACACATCCCTGTGCAGCTCCACTGCTCAGAAAACTCAGTGTTTATTCCTGCATTGTGTTTCCTCTCACTATTAATCCATGACAATACCCTTCCCCTCATCCCACTGCTGCTCATTCCTGTCAGAGACTGTTAAAACTCCAGCTAGACTATAATTAAAAAAAAAAAAACAGCCTTGTTTCCATTACCCAACTAGTCACTTAATATTCACGTTTCCTCTAAAGCTTTGCCACCAAGACACTTTACATCTGAATTGACTTTGAGACTCAGGCATGTAAATTGGTGGTAAACCAGCAACGTGGTAATTTGCATTACTTCTGGAAGTAAAAACCAGCTGCTGATATTGAGTTTTCTAGAGATGCACCCTCAAAAGCAGCCCCAAACAGGAGGAAGAGAAGAACAAGGAGAGGGAGAAACTGAAAGAAGATGGCCTTCCCACCTCCTCCCCACCCCACACACTGCTCAGTCCTTCACACTGAAGCACATTTTAAATCATCAGATCATGCGGGCTTGAAATGCAAACATCCCCCTTTCAAACAGTTCAAATAATCCCACTCTGTGACTGACTGCTCAGGCTGAACTCATCACAAAGGCCTTTTACACCACATTAAAATGATTTCCTTTATTTTGTGGCTCATCTCACGGGCTATGAACGTGTCCTACCTGGCAGTGAGGCAGTCAGGATGAGGGGAAGTAAAATGGATTTCTGGAAGCTCTCCATTGGAGCATTCTCTCCTGGTCCCTGAGGCAGGAAGCCACCAGTGGTCACTGCATACTGGAGGAGAAGGTGAAGGACAGAACTGATGGAGAAACTCAGGAATGAGCCACTGCGTTGGGTCCTGTGGCAAGGGTGACTTTGTGTGACCTGTATCACCAGCAAGGGAAGAACATTAAATAAAGGAGGGTTTGGAAACAGAGCAGAATCTTTCCTCAAATAACTGTTTCAAAAGACACGGAGGAACAGAGAAACCTCCTCCTGCAGATTTCCCATTCCTCAGTCCCTCCTGGCTGTTACAACACTCCTGCTTCAGCACTGACAGGGCCCGGGCAGCTCCAGCTGCATCATTAAAGTTACTTGAGAGCAACTGGGAAAAGTAATTCTCTGAGCTGCTGCACTTGTGAGGATGAGAAACATCAAATCTCCTCCCAGCTCCCCAGACTGAACCCTCAGAAAGGCTGATAGTGCAAAAAAAAGGTCCCCAGAGTTATTCCTCAGAACCTGAGAGTGCCTCCCATACCCCACAACAAACCACCAGCAGCTCTCTGCTGTGGTCAGAAATAATACACAGAGCCTGGGTGTGAGACACCACCTTACTTCCCTATTTTCTGCTTTTTCGGTGTTTGTGATTCACTTGTGAGATATTATCCTCCTCCCCCTCAAAATATGTGGGAGAGGCTTTGACTGCACTTGGTTTACAAATTCCTCCTCTGGGCGACTGAAGCTTGTCTCTGTGAAGGGGACCTGGCCAGAGGATGTGGTTTTGTGGCCAGACCAATTTTCTTGTCAGGAAAGTGTTTCTGACTCCAGGGGTGCTCTTTATGGCAGCACTGTGCATAAACACTGTACATAAAGTGTCAGCACAGAGGCACCCTGGGTTTCCTGCTCAGCTGCAGCACCGGGAGGTACCGCAGCTCCGTCCCCTGCCCAGAATCTGGCAGGCTCAGCTGGCATTTTGATCCACATTTTCACGTTTTTCAAGCTTTCAGTTTACCTTGGGAACCTACAGGACAGCCCTGTCAACTTATCAAGGTGAACCTGTGGGCTGATTTCTTCACCTGCTCATACAAAGGCTGGTTTGGGTTTTTCCTGGTGCATTTTGAAAGGTTTTTGTTCTTTTTAGCTCCACTTCTTATGTGTGGAGGAGTCCCCAGCAGGCAGGTGGGGAGGGAAGGTCACTGTGCAGAGCCTGGAGGGATTCCTCCTTGCTCTGTCATTGTGACATCTCCTGGCACACACACAAACCAGTCCGGACTACAGGAGCTTGAGTCATCTGTCATACAAAGTGAAACAGGTGGATAAAAGCACCAGGAAACAAATCCAAAACACAGGGCTGGGTCCTTTTCCAGGAAGCTGTGACACCAAGCAGGATTTCCAGCCTTCGAACCTCCACTGACAAACCCAGCTGCACCAAAGCAATCTGAGCTAGGCAAAGTTTTACATGGTGAAGAATAAACTGGTGAGAATATTGTGCCACATCCAGGACAAAAATCAGCAAACAGCTTGGAGTGAAGTAGAGCAAGACAGGAAAGGGAGGGATCTATAATATTTTGGTTTACTTTGTTTCAAAATGGACTTTTAAAGGGCTGGGAAATAACCGATCCCCAGATGAAACAGGATATTTTGGCTGACAATGAATTAAAAGCCTGGGCCTGTTTGGGGCTGCTTTCCCCCTCTTTGCAGGTGCATGGGGTGACTCAGGTTGCCAGTGCTGCTCTGAGCCTGCTCCCTCCCTCATCCCCGACACAGGCAGAGGATAATAACAATAATATCGCCCCAGCTGCAGCCTGAGAGGGGCTCGGACGCTTTGGGCGCCCCACGGCAGACACCAACCCCAAATGCCAGGACGCAGAAGAGGAGACAGAGCCACAGAACACTCCTGCCACCCCAGGGCAGCCTCCCTGCTGAGGCAGGAGCAGGCAAAAGGGATAAATTATCTTTCAGCCCCTGGCTCCGTCTGCTGGGAAGCGAATCGCGGCTGCAGAGGGGTTTACCTGGGTCACATCCCCGGTGCTGAGGAGTCTCCCACCGCTTTCCCTCTGACAGCTCCGGCTCACGCTGCCCACGCAGGAGGCTGTAGGGGATCCCAGCCGGGATCCCGGGATCCCGAGCCAGCCCCCGGCTGCTGTCCCGCGTCCCTCAGGTGCGGGGGACGCTGTCCCTGAGGGAAGGGAGGCTGCCCCGAGCTGTCCCTCAGCCGCAGGCCGTGCCTGGCACTGCCCCGTGACACGCAGGGATGGCCTCTGCCTTCCTCCGCCCTGTCGCCTGTCAATGTTTAACCGGCCCGGGAGGAAGTGAGGCACGGCCGGTGACACACGGAGCAAACTTCACACCGCCCCGGGCCGGCTCCGCACCGCCCCGGGCCATCCTCACGTAACCCGGGGCCATCCTCACACCGCCCCGGGCCATCCTCACACCGCCCCGGGCCATCCTCACACCGCCCCGGGCCACCTTCACACACCCCGGGCCATCCTCGCACCGCCCCGGGCCAGCAGCCACAGCGCTGCCCGTCCCTCATCCTCGGCGGAGCGCATCCAGGGCCGGGGTGGGACACGGGCACGGAGGGAGGAGAGGGCTCAGTGCGGCCAGGTGTGCAAGGGCCAGGTGTGCAAGGGCCAGGTGAGCGCCATGGTGACGGGGAAGGGCGTCCTCTGTTACAGCGACACAGGTGAGCGGCATGGTACCAATTTCCCCTGTTACAGTGATAAAGGTGAGTGTGACGTGCCTGGCACTGATGTCCCCCGTTACAGCGACACAGGTGTGCGCGGTGGTGCCAATTTCCCGTTATATAACATTTCCCCTGTTACAATGACACAGGTGAGCGCAGTAGTTACCAATTTGCCCTGTAATACTGACACGGGTGAGTGTGATGTGCCTGGCACTGATGTCCCCTGTGGTAATGGCACAGGTGAGGGTGGCGATGCCAATTTCCCCTCTTACAATGACACGGGTGAGTGAACAGTGCCTGGCACTGGTGTCCCCTGTTATGTGAATATGTGAAACATTATTTCTCAGCCATTGAAATTACACAGGTGAGTGTGATGTACCTGGAACTTGTGTCCCCTGTTACAATGACAAAGGTGTGTGTGGTGGTGCCTGGCACTGACATCCCCTGTTGTAATGGTGTAGGTGAGTGTGATGAGGCTGGAGCACATCCACTCCTAAAGTGCCTCAGACAGCATGGCAGAGAGCAGAAGTGCCTGTGCCAGCCATGCCCCTGCCAGTGGTCACTGTCACCCGCAGCTGGCAGTGCTGAGGTCCACCAGCAGCCCTCGACAGGGCGAGGGGCTGAGCCAGGGCCAGGGAGCATCCAGGGGGGCCAGTTTGCAGCTGAAGGAGACGTGGCAGGGCTGGAGGTAAGGCTCGGTAAGAGTTGTGGTGTAAAGCTTTTCAGGTAAAGCTTTTGCATGTAAAACCAAGGTGCCCATCCAAGGACAAGGGCAGGGATGGATCAGGCTGTGGCATCACTGGGGAGCATCACAGAGTCACAGAATCAAAGGTTGGAAAAGACCTTTGAGATCATCAAGTACAACCTTTGACCAAATATCACCCTGCCAAGTACCAGAGCACTGAGTGCCACATCGTCTTTCATTAAACGCCCCCAGGGACAGTAACTCCACCTCCCTGGGAGTTCTTTCCAGGGTTTAATCACCCTTCCTGTGAAGGAATTCCTCCTGATGGCTCCAGGAGACTGAGGGCGTTGTGTGTGCTCCCTGCAGCCTCAAGAGATGTTCTTACAAAGCCTTTGTCTTCCTGCAAGAACTGCATCCTGCATTTTATCCATTGTTGGTCAGTGAGTTGAACTGACGTGACACGTCAGATTTATTATGATGAGTCCATCTGCCAGGAAATTTAAATCATAAAAAAGGGATATAAAACTTCTCTGAACTGTATTTCCTACTAAGCACTGTAGCAGTAGCAAGTAGAAATTAATGCCACAGTGACTCAAAATGGAAAGGTTTGGTTCAGCAAAGGGAAATGAATCATTCCATTTAGGTAAACTGTGAGAAATTTCTGAAAATAAATTTTAAAAACGTTGCTTTATTAGAAAAAATATCACCTTGATTTGTTAAAAGAAATAGCTCAAAAGCTGCAGGAAGAGGTTTTTTTGATCAATTTTTTGTTACTATTTCCTTGACTTTACCTTGACTTTTTTTTTAAAGTCTAGCATCTAACACTCTTGTTCCACTGATTTAAATAACAGTATTATTGAAATGCCTTTCATACAGGTGCGTCTGAACAAACCTAGAGCAAAAAAAAGGGATAAATAACATCTAAGGAGCACATTCCATCTATGGTTGCCCAAGCAGGAGATGCGCAGAAGGTTAAAAATGAATTTTCAGCTTGAATTAATCAAGATAACACTTCATAAAAATGCTTTGGAAAGGATAATTGCTGCTTTTAAAACTTTTACAAAGCTACATTTGGCACTGCTGAGAAGAGATTGCCTCTGCCGTCTCTCTAATTGCTCTTCAGGTAGGCTTAAGCTGCCCTGAGGTTCATGCCCATCCCCACAGTGTAGAGAGGACAAAATCAGTTGTGTTGGAAAGGACCAGCATGTGCATTGACATTTTATTAATTATTAATCACTGCCCTCATCAGCTCCTTCCTTCCTTTGGCTTTCCTAATGAGCCATGGTGTTGGGATAAGTAAAACCTGGTGTTAGGATGGAGAGGGGCAAGAGGTGGTGAAGTGTCTGAGTCCCCAGTGTGCGTGCACAACGTTACCCATGCTCATGATGTTCAAAGGACCAGGTCCCAAGTTTGCCAGCCTGATTTAAATGGAAAAGCATCTTGGTCACTTTGTGAATCTGCACACCAGGCAGAGCCCTACCTCCCACTCCTCTTCCCCTAGACACTTCTTTCCAATTTTTCCTTTTTCTTCTGCTGGTGAGTAGCAGGATTTTCACTCATTTTTTTTTTCCCTCCAACCCTTCCAAACCCATTTCTGGATGGTGTGTACACTGTGAACTCCTAAGCAACCCCCAGCATTTTTTGTTCTGGGGTGTGTGAGGCTGGATCATATGTCTGCACAGCTTGCTGTGCAATCCCACACAAGGAGCTCCGAGAGAAATGGACTTCCTGGGATTCCTGCTCAGTGAAACCTTCTGTCACTGCCATTGGAGCCACGAGTGTAATTTCTGTTTCCCCTGCAGGAGAATGAGACACATTGTCACGATGGGAATGGCTTCAAACTGACATAGAGTTGGTTTGGATTGGATATTAGGAAAAAATTTGTCCCTGTGAGGGTGTTGAGGCCCTGGCGCAGGGTGCCCAGAGCAGCTGTGGCTGCCCCTGGATCCCTGGCAGTGCCCAAGGCCAGGTTGGACAGGGCTTGGAGCAGCCTGGGACTGGGGAAGGTGTCCCTGCCCATGGCAGAGGAGGTGGCACTGGATGATCTTTAAGGTCCCTTCCAGCCCAAACCATTCCATAATTCTGTAATAGAAAATTAACAGCATTTAGACACCTTCATCTGTAAAATCACCAGGCCCTACAGTTCCATGCTGTATTTTGGCTTATTTAGCTGAGTCAAAGAAAATATGATCAGACTGTGTGAGCACTAAAACAGCAGAGATCCACTTACTGATTAAAGCTGATTTGAGTTTGGTGCTAGAAACAGGAATAAGATTCTTCACTTCTTCATGAAAATGGGCTTGAAAGGAGGTTTGGCCATTACAAGGATTTTGAGAAATGGCTCACTATCAAAAAATAAATGTTGTTTTCTCTCATGAAGAGGAAAGGAAGCCCCTAGAAAAGACAAAGACAGGAGAAAATCTTCCCCAGTGACTGAATTAGCTGTCTTTATCTTGCTGCCTACAGGATGCTGCTTTCCAGTAGCAAATCAGGCCAAAGAGATGCTGAGCTGTAACTTTTCCAACTCTGCCTCTGGTTTTTTTCCTCTCTTTCTATGTTCTTCCTCCTTTCCTCTACTGTTCTCCAAAATATCTGGTGCTCTCCAAGGTGTTTCTCATTCAAAACAGATTTTATTTGTGTTAGCTGTGGAAGTCTAAGTGAGACACATAGATCCCCCTCTGTCTCTATCAAGTTTTTTAAAATATTTTAATTAATCTGTCAGTGTAGTCACATTTTTCCTTCATCAGAAGCTTAGAGGAAAAGCTCTGGAAATAACAGGGCTGGGCCATTTCCTCTTTGTGTTACTTTTGTAACATTGATATGCATTTTCTCCCATTGTCTCCCTCCTTATTTTTACTCCAGAGGAGTCTGAAAGACTGGGCTGGGCTGGACTTTCTGGTTTAGACTGCAAAAGTAGCTGAGACCAATCCCACCAGGTTGCTTCTCACTGGTCTGAGGAATCCTGCTTTATCTCTTTCCAGGGAAGTCAGGTAATCTTTGCCTTGATGTAAAGATTCATGAAATTATGCTACCATGAATCTAGGCCAGGATAAATCCTCAAAAACCTTGTAACACCAATTTAACTCACCCCATTTTTTCTTTAATTTCTTTTTTTTTTTTTCCTTGCTGATTATAATAAAGCCACAGCTCTTCGCAGAATTTCTGCAGGCCCTTAATGAGGTAAGCTTTGGACATAAACTTATTCCAAATTTCACACCCAGGAGATCACAGGATTAAACACTTTTTTTGGCACGAATATCCTTGCAGTTTTTATTTGGCCTGAATAAATCTGCACAACTGGAATGTTGTTCTCCAGGCCTTTCCTGCCAGCACTCCTTGTGAACCGCATTCCATGCTTCCCCTTTGCCAGGTGCATTTCTCCTCTCCAGCACTGGAACCAGTGAGTTGTAGCTGGGAAAATGAAAATGCCGTCATTCAGAGTAGGTAGATGAAGATATTCATCATGGAGTTCAGGCAAGATGAAGTAAGAAAGTTCATCACACAATGACAGAAGATTTAGCTTTGGTGCTGTCAGAGGGAGTGTAAATCTGAGAAGGAAATTTTTTAATACATCAGTTCCCCTGGCAACATTTTCTTTAGCTTCAGAAATGCTTTGTCTGTGGTTCAAACAGCTTTAATTGCTCTGGTTATCCTTCCATTTATTCTAAAGAACTTTTCAAGGCATTATAATGTGCCAAGGAAAGGGAAACATAATTCTCTACACTCATAATCATGATTGCATTTTTCATTATTGCTTAAGGTCATGCTTTTTAGACTTCCTGAGGCTTACATGGAAAACCAGATTCTTCAAGGAGTTCAAACAAAGTGCAAGTCTATCCAGAGCTCCTTTAAAACTGGTGCTTAACACCTCTCTCTAGCAAGCACAGTGAGCCCAGCTCTGGGCACATCAGATGAACAAATGAACACCTTTGTCAGAGGAATGCACACACAGACACTGTGTCCTGGGCACCAAATCCCACAGGACTTCCCAGGAAATTTGCCATGGGACAATGGAATTAAACCCCTTTTCACACAGAATCACACAGAATTGTTGGGGTTGGAAGGGACCTCTGAAGTTCATCTTGTCCAACACCCCCAAGCTTTTCTTATTTTTCCTGATGATTTTGCAAGGGCCGCCAGCTAAGAGAAACATTAATACTCACACCCCTGAAAATAGAATATTAATGAATATTCCCCAATCCCCTGACCCACGGGGATGACCCAGAGTGGCACTGCCATGATGAGAGAGCAGATTGTCACCAGAATAATAGGTGTGATATTGGGAGATCTGTTTCCCTTTTGCATCTTCATGAAATACATCCCTGTGACTGACATCTTGCTGCTCCCTTTGGGCATTCAGTTAACATCCCCAAGTAGAAATGGCAGGCTTTTTTCTTTTTTTAAATCATTGTCTCCTCTGCACGGTGTTTGTGATAGCAGGTCTGTGACTGAAAGCTGCCCTTTTGCAGTAAGGCTCTGGCAGAGATGGTTTCAGATATTCAATTTCTCTTCACGTGGCAGAATCACTGCTGCATTTTGGCTTTCTCCTGTAGAGCAGCAGTGAACTTTATTTTGATATTCATGCTGGGAGAGTTGGGACTGTTCAGAGAAATCTCCAGGGAAACCTTGTTGTACTCTTTCATTATCTGAAGGGGCTACAAGAGAGCTGGAGAGGGATTTTTTACAAGATAGGACAAGGGATAATGGCTTTAAACTGAAGGAGGGTCAGCTGAGACTAGATATGAGAGAGAAATTTTTTACAATGAATGTGAGGAAAACCACAACGGGTTGTCCAGACAGGTGGTGGATTCCCAATCCATGGAAAACTTCAAGGCCAGGCTGGCTGGACAGGGCTCTGAATGATCTGAAAATGTCACTTCCCACGGCAGAGGGGGTTGGACTGGATGACCTTTAAAGGGTTCTTTCAACCCAACCACTCTGATTTCATGGTTCTGTTTGGTCATTTCCTTTGAAACGCTTGTACACAAAATGAGATCGCCTAAAAGCTGAGGGAGCTGGTCAGTACTAAAAGATCTCAAGAACACAGTCAAGATTGACGTTTTAAAGGATAAAGCCTCCCGTCCTTTCCTCTTCCATATCCCACGCGGCACCTTTCCTCAGCAAAGTTGGTGGTGTCGCTCAGGAAACCTGCCAGAGTCCCACCCGCAGGTCTTGGCCTCGGGATAAGGGGCTGACATCCCCAAAATGAGCTGAGGTGCCTCACAGCCCCTCACCCTGAGCTGTTCCACCCCCTCCTCACCGTGCCAGCACCCAGCAGCATCACTCCCACACCACATCCTGCCCCTGCTCACAGCTCGGCTCTCTCTGCTCTTCAATTCCCCCCGTTGGACCTTTACGAGCAGCAAGACATGTAAAAGCTGCAGGTCCCTTTGTGTACTCGAGTCAAATATTTACTTACAACTGCTGTTTCAGCAGTAATAATTGAATTAAACATGAAGGGATTAGGGCTGCCCGGAAGATTCCGCGGAGCTGGAGGTGCGAATCGCACCACATCACTAATCTATGGCATTCTGCGCCTCCGGCTGCACACGGGAGTTTGTGGAGTGGAATTGTGTCATTGTAAATGTCACTGGGATTCCTGAGGAGCAGGGAGGTGATCACGGGCCTCTGTCCCTGTGCCCAAACTATAAATTAAACAAGGTCGGGTTAGGTCAGTAGCTGAATGCAAGGAATGTCGTGTACACGGTTCACTTGGAGAGATTCTAAAAAGGGACTTGGATTTATTTATTTTTCCCTGCAAAAATAATGCATTTTTGAATAAGTGAAACATTATTTCTCACAACCATTGAAATCATACAATTACATTTTTTTGGTGAAAATGTGCTTAAATGAATTCTTTTGAAGAACAGCCTCAAATCCACTGTATTACTAGGTTTTGGAAAAAAGTCTCTATTTGCTCAGCCAGACCATGTGCAAATTCAAGTCTGCATTTTTCAGGCTTGATCTCCTATGTGCTGCATATGTCTAAGTCCTGTGACAATATTTGTAGATATATCTGGGAATATATTGCTGTCATGAACTAATGAATTAAAGTCCAGCTGTAAAAAAAA
>WBMY01007374.1:282037-359179 GCA_013397315.1 Donacobius atricapilla | reverse complement strand
GCTTTCAATAAGACTTTATTTCTAATTTATTGAGCCAGTCTCTTCAGGATGACCAGGCTAAGATGTTTTCTCAGCTTGCTGTTACTTCAGAACCAACAGAAATAAGAGACAGAAATTCTATTCAGTAAATCACTAATCCTGGATCCTTGCTGATCCAGATCACATAAATCATACTTGCTATGTGGACATTGAGATTTTACTCCACTGGGAAGTCTCACTATGACTATAGTTCAAGCAGGCATTGAAACCTAAATGGAAAATTAAGGTACCAGTTGATCAAGAACGGTTTCCTAATTGTGACATGCTGTAATATATAAAAATTATAAAGATTTTGTATTGATAAATCCTCCTAGTAGTTTATTATTATTTAATTAAATAAACCCTTATTTAATAACTTTTAATTAAGGTATTTTAAGTGATTGCCATTTTTGAAGTTAGCTTCATTTCTATTTCTGATTGCTACGAAATTGATAGTGTAAACAGATTTAGAATATGTTTCACTCAGTAGTGAACTGATATTTTTACCGTAACCATTTGTGAAGTAAGAGAATAGTTAATAATATTTTTTTATTTATTTGATCAAACATCCAATGCTGCCTAACAAAATATTAAAACAGATATATGGAATTGTATTTATTCTGTAAAAATAACGTCCAAGTGCTTGTTTTGTCAGACTTTTAACAGAAGTGAACATGTTTAGATTATGAAGGTTACAGGTTCTTTAGCTAAATTAATCAGTGTGTCAGGACCATAAAGAATGAACCAAGAAACACAGGGGGATGTGTGTGAGAAGGCAAAAAATAATCTGTAGATAAGAACGATAACTACCGGAAAATGCTTTTGAATTAGTTGGCAAACTAAGGTTTATTGTTTTCAGCAAATATTTAAAATCTAAAATTAACTGTCTTATGACAAACGTAAACAATTTTAATATAAACCAGACTAATATTTTTATCATTATGTAACACTGGATAGATGTATTTTGTATAGATGAAAGAATCTGGTAACAAAGGGTTCATAAACTATCAGATCTAGAAAATAAAGACTCCACTAACTTTTTATGAAGTGCTGTGTATTATCTCTAAGATTTGTTTTAACTAGGTATTCCACTAGGAATGGGTATTTTCATGCAAAATTTTGTAAAATTTTGTCATTTTTAAAATGGAAATGTTTTTGAGTGTTCTTTTATAGGTTTTATTTTTCTTCTTTCTTTTTTGGTACTTTGTTAAATTAGTAGCTGTAAATAGAATAGGATATTTTAAGTGGAGACTTTTTTTGTTATGACATTCAGATTTTCTTTCAAAGGCAGTGTACTTGATATAAATATTGTTGAAAAATTAATTCTTACGTATAAATTACTGTCATTTATGTATTTCTTATGAGCATATATTTACTGTAACTCTTTTTGAGGACATTGCTTTTACATTCACATGTTTAACTTTGTAGTAATTAAGCTGCATATTTAATACATTTAAAAGCCTTTTTACACATTTTCTTTTAGTTAACTTCACGTAGTTACAGCATATTATGTTTTATGTAATCATAGTTGTGTTAGTCGAGTTATGTTTGCCTGTCTACTAACGTGATATTGACTTTTTAAAATTCTCATTGTTTCTCTGACAATTGTATCCTATTTTATTTTCTTGATATATTAAACTTATTTATATTTTAAAACATACTCACATAGGTAGAACTTCCTTCAAGCTCAGGGTAGCTTAAAAAGTTCTTGCTAGCCAAATGAAAAGAGAGAATCTGTCTGACCTGTGTAAGTGAAATAGCACTCAAGTTCTCTGCATTCATACTTCACATTCTCTGTCATCTGTTACAGAGCTGTAGCTTGATTTCTCAATTCTATCTTCTTGTGTAATGACTTAGAAGACATAATGTCTGTCCTGATCAATTTTGCAATGACCTTGTTCTGATTAATGAAATCTGATGTTCGGAATAATTATCCCTTAAATTATACTTTATGTGTTGAGTTATGTTTTTAACACGAGGTCTGACAGTGTGTAAAATAAAAATTGTATTTCAATAATGGCTTACTCAGGGTGTATAATGACTGCTGCTTTCACTAAGGAAGAAACCTCAGTATTCAGGAAGGACCATACCATGTGTTGGACTTGAATATCTGTATTTATTGCATATGTGGGGATAATATGAATACATAAGCAGATTGTGTTCTGCTGAAGTCTCTGATTTAAGTCCTCAGCATCAGTATGAGTTTTTGAAGATTTTGCCCTTCAGAAATATTCCCATTACAAGTCCATTTGTGATAAAGTGAAGCGTATACAAAGGTGGCAGAAACTCTACTTAGTAATGAGCACTTGCAAAAGAACCACCATCCCCGTTAATGCCTTTTTCAACGTTTCTCCATGAAACTTCCTGTATTAAAGAGAGCATGAATCAGTCCATTTCCCCTGCCTTCATGATTTTGGAGATATTTGACATTTAGCACAAGTAATTTCCAGATTTTGAGAAGTGTGAGCTTTCATAAGTTCTTGTATTAAAAGCCAGACTATAGCTTTAACTGTGTCTTCTGGATCTTTTCCAGTTGTAATGCTTCATTTGGAGGCAAAGGGAGGCAGCACAGTTTAACACAGTCACCACATCGAAACACACATTTATGTCATCATATGTCATCTCACACTCTTTTCTGGTTTATATTCCTTTCTTAGAAATTCTTAAATTTTATTTTATCTTTGGCTGTCAAAACTTACTCAACTTTTTTATATCATAGTCCAAAATTTGGCACTTGGTTGGGTGCAATAATGGGAAGTTCTGAGTCCATTATTTTTCTGTGTGAAATTGGAATTGTTTTCTCTCCTCTGTGCATTACATTTATGTACATGGAATGACATTTGCTGTTCCTTTGCACAGTCACTTCATTCTGAGACCCTTCTGTGGTTCTTCACTATGATATATGTCTTCATTTCCTAACAACCATCATCACAATGACAGAATCTTCAGCACTGATATCTGCTCCCATTTTCCAGATTTTTGACTACATATGCCTATAACTATACATGATCTCTTCCTGTTGTGAGAATAGATTGTTTGGCTTTTCCTTCATTAATTCTTCCATGCGAGGGCTTTTTTTTCTTATTCTGTAGCAGTTCAGTTTCCAAATAACCTTTTAAAAGAACATTTTTGAAAGATGTTTAGAAAGGAGATAGTAATTACCATCACATCATTGAATCTTCAAATTTTAGCAAATAATTTAGAACATATCGAAAATAATTTAGAACATATATATTCAGAACTGTATGATATATTCTTCATATATCTACATTGTGGAGCAGCTTTATCTTCTAATCCATGTTACTACTACATACTATGGAACTCTATAGTCAGATATGGTTCATGTTTTAATATATCTTTATATTATTCTTACCTTCTTACCACTACAGTGCAGATTCCATTCATATCTAACAAAATTCCCTCAAAGTTTTTACACAGTAATTTCACAGTCTTTCCTAAAATTATTTAAATAAGTATTGTATTTCTTTTTATGAGCCTCATCTTTCATGGTTCATGGTAGTTATTATACAAAAGCTACTTGAGACAATCTAGAAAATATAGTTCTATGTAATTTCAAAGCAAACTTCCCTTAAAAAGTTTAGTTTTTTAATTTAAATGCAGAAAGAAAGTACATAAATACTTCTATATTATAATGTAAAACCTGTAAAATTAAAGATTTCTTTTGTGCATAAGGGTAAATATTATTTTTATAGTATCTAGTAAAGCTATTATAACAGCCTAAAATAATCTATAATAAGCTATTTAAATACCTTTTTCCAGGAAGACAACTATTGTTATTTTACTGTCTGCATATAATTTTTACTGATTTTTTCTCCTTTTTTTTAAGCCATATGATTTATTTACTAATTCTAATGCTAATTAGAAAACTCGTTTGGCTTATAGTCCTAATGATTTTTATACCTTTTTATTATGTTATTGTAGCTATGGCTTGTTGAAACTTGTCTCTGGACTCTTCTGAGTATTAAGGCTTTTTACTTTTTGTAGTATTATGTATGTGTGACAAATTTGCCAAAATAAAACTTTGTCTTTGGGCAATAGCATACAGTTTAGAATATTCTACTTTTTCTAATACCTGCCATGCCAATGTTTCTTTATACTGTAATTCCATATTAAGAAAACACTTCATTGACGCTAACCAGGTTTGTTATCAGAAAAGTTGTAACTTATTTATAATCTGTTGTTGCATTAAAAGTAACTCAGATTCAAGGCTTTACCTTGCACTTGTCTACGCTGAGTTTTATCTTTGTCATTTAATTAAATGCCTTTGTATTGCTATATAAGTCCTTCTTCACAACAGTAATCTAAAAACCAGGAAATGTCAAAACACTGAAAATTATTCATGGATGACTTTCAACATTACATTTGCAGGGCTAAAAAAGGAAGATTTATAGCCTGAGTTCCTAGTAATAATCAGATTCACTTTCAAATTTGTACAGATGCTATGGGAAAAATCTTTGCCCTGTAGATGAGGGAAAGGTTGTATCAGAATATGACAAGAAAGACTCCTGCAGTACATTGAAATTCCTTTAGAAAAAGTGGAGACGATGGCACAACAAAAAACAAAGCAAGATCAAAATTAAATACAACAAGTTAAGAAAACTCTGAACCTGATTTTTAGAGTAATTCAGTTTGGGAGGGGTATCAGAAGATATCTAGTCCAAATTCTTTCTTCAGGCAGGGTCAGCTGTGCAGGCAGACAAGATTGCTAATGGTTTTGTCTTACTGTGCAGCTTTTCTGAAATATTTTCTACTGTGAGAGAGTCCTCCATAGGAAAAGGTTTTTCCTTAAATCTAAATAGAACCTCTTGTTTCAATGATGTCCTCCCACCATACATCACTGGAAAGAGCATACGTTAATCTTCCTTACAACTTTATAGGTATTAAGAATCTGTTTTGGGGTCCTTCTGAAGCTGCCTGTTCTCCACTTGATGAAAGAGGCCAAGTTGCTTCAATTGTCCCTTTCAACGGCAAGTACTTCATAACCTTACCTGCCTTGGTGGCACCCCAATGAACTTCTTTTAGTTTATCAACATCTTCGTTGTACTGGAGAGCCCAAACATGGACTCAGAACTCTAAAAGCACTCTAACAGCTGCCAGACAAGGAGGGAAAATTGTTTTTGTAACTTTGCTCCAGACATTTCCCTTTGTCAGTATAGTCCAACTGAAGCACAAAGAGCATTGATTAAGCCAAAAATAGGGAATGCTGAAATACCTTTTTTTTAAATTCATATATGTAAATCTGTTGTTAGTTAATTGTTTAAAAATAACAGAATCAGATGTCTACCCAAGATTCATGTCTGTCATTATCTGTGGAGGTAGGGGCATCACAAAGTGTTGGAAGGAAAATCCTAAACTCAAAACAAAAGAGAATACAGGGAAATTCAAAAACTTGTCAGTTTTAATAAAACCTGTATACCCTGTCTAGTCAAATGGAGACAAATGCTTGACAATGTGCCTTGAATTTTTTCCTGTTATTTCCTTTCAACTCAAATGAGTTCTTTGATATTTGAAAAGCTGGTGCTTGTTTATTGCTATATTAGGCTGTGTTGGTGAATTAGGATGAACCTGTTGTCCTGGATGTAAAAGCTGAGTGAGCTCTGAGTCATGTTCATAATAGTTGTGGCTGTATGTTGGTTTTTGGTTTGTTTGTTTTTCTTTTTTTTTTTTTTTCTGTTTTTTAGTGTGTATGCATTGAAGAAATGTGTGTGTATGCATTGAAGAAATAGGCCTAAAAATGCACCTGCTTTGATGGTGGCATTACTACTTCATCTCAAAGTAGCTGCTATTACTTATATTTCTAGTCCTTCATCCAAGTGTCAGTGTGTACGTTTGTTTGGATCTTGTTCTTCCTGTGTATGTGCAATTCTTTGTGGTATCTGTGTGCAAAAACCTTTACTGCTTTTACTTTGTCTTATCTACAAATATTTGATTTTTGGGTATTGTTACTGTACTGTAGAAGAAGCAGACCATCTCTTTACATGTTTTTACAACACATAGCATGGTGGCTTCTCTTCTAAACCAAGATCCTGCTTCTGAAAATCAGTAGTAATTAATCAGAATTCATGACTTCAAATGGTGTAACAAAAGGTGTTTAGTCATAGGGGCAGCATGTTAATATATTAGAGGAAACCTTGAGCATTTTATATAGAAATACCCTGGTAGTCATGGTTGTATGAATCAGGAAAATTATAACTGCTTTCTGGGAGGGGATGAGGTAGCTACAGTTTTCATGTAGGAGGAAAGTTTAGTCTTGATTTCCATTATTTTGATGCTTAACAAAAGCATTTGATTTTTTACTGTAATTTTTAGTTTTGTTCTGTTCCAACATTTTCTTAATTTATTGCATCCTCTGGTCTTTTTCCAGATACAGCGGATGATCACTACTTTTTCATGTCAACAAAAAATGCCTATTTCATTTATTATATCCAAAGGATGTGTTCAGCCTTTAGACTTTAATAGAATCAAATACCAATAAGGAGAAGAAATATTTCAATCCTAAGAAAGGAATGAAAAGTAATAAACATAATTGTGAGAGTTTAAAAGCCATTTTGGAAAGAAAGGAAAGCTTTTCTGTACCTTCAAATTCATTATTAAACAGGATTTTTTTTTCCATAGCATGGCTTTCAGAAGTCTTAATTTTCACACCAGATGGCATTCCAAAAATGGGAAAGGAAACCTATGATCCCAGGAACTAAGATGCAATGGCAGTGTGGGGGCAGGGAAGGAACCCATTACGGAGATCTTGTGGATGATTTTTTTAGAGGATTGAAGGCCTATTTAAATACCTAAAGACAACAAAACTACTTATTATATTGGGCATTCTGAAATACAAGGAGTTGCTATTTTTCTTTTGGAATAATAGTAGTGATCCCTAGTGAAAGTTCCCAAGAAAAGAGTTAAAATAATTAAGACCACTGACCTCTAAGCTGATGCTGCATGTGTCTTTTCATAAAGGCACAACCTGGATGTGTGGACCCACAAAGAACGTGATGTGAACAAAGATGACACTGAGAATCTCAACCCATAATGAACTGCTGAGATAATCCCCTTCCCAGCTATAAAAAATGAAAGGAGGGGAGGAGATGGGGAGAAAAAGTTTGTGTCTTTGGCTGTGTCTGCAAATTTGAGCATGCCCAAGTGTGTCCTTGGGCACTGAACTGTGTGGCTCTGCTGCTGAAACTTGTAGTCTTTCCTGTGACAGAGCGTTCTATTCCATTGTCAGCCACCCCGGAACAATTTATGGCATGGCTCAGCTGTCAGGACATTACAAGGATACAGTAGCCAATTTGAAAATTCCTTTCCTTCCTGGCTGCGGTCCCCAGCACAAGAAGGGCATAAATTTGTTGAAGAAAGTCCAGAGAAGGGCTGCAAAGATGATCTGACGGCAGGAGTACTTCTATGTGAAAACGCTGAGAGAGTTGGGGTTGTTTAACCTGGAGAAGGCTCAGGGTGAGCCTATTGTGCCCTTTCAGTACCTAAATGAGGCTACAGGAAAGCCACACAGGGACTTTTTACAAAAGCATATAGTGACAGGACACGGGGCAAAGTTTTAAAACTCCGAGAGAACAGGTTTTGGCTTGTTACTAAAAAGAAATTCTTTTCTGTGCGGGTGGTGAGGCCCTGGCACAGGTTGCCCAGCGAAGTGATGGATGCTCTGTTCATAGAAGTGTCCAAGGCCCACTTCGATGGGGCGTCGTGGAAGGTGTGGAAGGCCCATGACAGGGGATTTGGAACTAGATGATCTTCAAATTCTATTCCAACCCAACCCATTCTGGGATTTTTTGTCATCTAGCTTTTTAAAATGAGAACAACCAGCTAACTGAGAATTTTGGTCCGTGACAGCTGATCTTGATGATCAGGAATTGTTATAGTTGAGGCAATGAATTTAACACTTACAAATTTTGTCTAATAGAGATTTTTTTTATCTCTGTTAATCAGTTCTGAAGAGGGAATAGTTCAGGTGTATATATGTAGTTAAATATATGCTTGTTCTGTTATCAGACTTATGGGTGGTACACATGCTAGAAGAAATATTCTCCCCTTTACTTATGTAGCTGTTCCCATACCATAGCTAAAAGAAAATTTGTGGGCTTTGTTTTGTTTTGTTTTGTTTTTTTGGAGGAGCACGTGAGGTATTGTGCTGAACAAGTCCATGATAGGTTTGGGAACTTTATTTTTCCAGATCTCATGAACATTTCTATTTTGGTTTGGTTATTGCAGCCTTAAAACTTGCTGTAGATGATGTGGTACACTGAGCTTTCAAGAGGTTGGTAGTTGGTCTGAAAGCTGGTAGTTAGTATGAAAATTCTTACTGATCTGATTTCTGTATACATTATGCCTGTTTGTTTTAATGTAATCCAAGTAATAATGTTTACCAGAGCCCATCACAAACAGAAGGAAAATGTTTGCAAATTGAAGTTACATATCATGATTTTTTTTTTTACAGTGAAAATATTCTATGTTTGTTTATTGTCTTGTGGTTTTTTTGGTCAAAGCAACTTTTCCATAGCCAATCTGACCTGGTTTTCTACCATCTGTGTGTCTTTGGAGTGTTTCTTTTTGTAGTTGGTACCTTTGGACTATCAGGAAAGGAGCTAGTTTGCTAGAGTTCCTTTCAGCATTTGCTTCTTAGAATTCCATTGTTACATTTTCAAAAGTTGTTACAACATTAATTTGCATATTTAAAGGCTAATTTTTTTTTCTTTGGTTTATTTTTTCCTCGCATGAAAATCCTATTGTTATTGTTTATTAAAATCGTCCCTACAAACATTAAGCTCTCACCTGGCATCCAGAGAGACTTAAATAATAATTTATCTTCCTCACTGCTACATAGGATCCTTTTCATAGTTTATGCCTCAAGTAACATTTTTGATTTTCAGTGGATTTTGAAAACTTGCTCAAGCATTTTTGAGAAAAAATAAAAAATTTTAATTAGATAACTTTTGTAATTTATGCCTTTCAGAAATATCCATTCAAGGAAGCGGAATCTAGTTTCATGTACACCGAGACTTGAATTGATACACTACATCTTCTGTTGTTATTGCTGTTTCTCTAAAGACAAAAAGAATGACACACACTGCTTTCAGTTTTTCCAGTGCTCTTTTGTTGAAAATGGTCGGGAGCAAGTCTTTGTCAGTGCAAATAGTGGATATGCTGGCATCAGATGTGTCTTCTGTAGTCGTAACAGTTTAAAAACCAGCTGAAACCATGCAGAGTGTCTTCAATCTGCTTGTCCTTTAAGAGGAACCTCAAATCACTCACTATACTACTTGTGACAGCTTCTGAATTTTGCAGTTCACGTCATACTGTGATGGTAACTGTGACCTCAATACCGAATTCCAGACCTTGTCTTTACTGGAGAGACAACAATCTTGGTATCTTATTTCTCACAGGAAAATCTATGGGCTTCGTTTTTGCCAATGACTTGAAAGGTTTTCTTCAGATTTTGATGCTGAAGAACCATTAGAGCATGTAGTCTTCTAAACACAAGCCTTCCAATAATAAAAATAATATAGACGTAATTTAAAGCTCTACTATTTATATGTCACTACTCACAGGAGTTGTGTTGGGACATTCAGCAATTTCTGTCTAGATAAATTGGATTTTCCACTAAATAGAGAGACAGGTCAGTTTTGGCAACATTATGACTTCCAAAGTGTAAATCACTAGGATGTGGTCAGGGCAAAAGAGATTTGTCAAGACCGAAGAAGAAAGATGTCACATTATTCTTCAGTTCTATGAAAATGTTAAATGACACTCTCTTAAAAATGGAAATGGTTTCTCATTCACACCTAACCCTTGCTTTGAATACTTTGATTCTCTGTGTATTAACCTTTCACAATGTCCTGTAAAATGCAATATACGTGTATCTTGGGTAGTGTTATCCTGTCTCGTTTTCTTTTCTTCTGTAGAAATTCCTCTCATGTTTTTTTAAATATTCTCTTTTACCTGTTTTGGCACAGTAAGAGTGTAGAGAATTGTTTGGGAGTTTTAGAACCTTGGCTAAGTTAATCTTTATACTCCAAATCACACTATTCTACCTTGGTCTTTAATAGGTGAATAGGAAGGGACATACCACCCAATGAGTCTTTGTGCTGTGGTAGATGCATTTTGTAAGTTAAAGCATAATATTCTAAAAAAACATTCTCTTCTATAAATGCTCTCTTCTGCCAGTATTAACTTTTTAGTGTGGAAAGCTACATAGCTTGCTGCCATTTCTAGTGTGTTGTGTAATAAGAAGATTAAATGAGAAATTAGATGAAAGATACTTAAATTATAGAATCTCTTTTCTCCTGAAACAGAACTGTTGATCTGGATTTCTTTTAATCTTCATTGTCTTGTAAACACAAAATTTTGTTCCTGAGTCCACCTGAGAAATGGCTGGGTAACATATTGCACTCTTTTATTCCTGTTCAAGGCAGTGAAATACGTTTAAGTAAGGGGGCCAGTTTCTGAACAGATTTCAAGACAGACTTTTAGACTGCTTTACTGATCCATACTTTTATGTGTAACATCATTCTGAAAGAAAATCAAGAGAAACTCAAGCTCTAGGATATTCTTTTGCCCAATTTTCTCTTGTCTAATATTCTTTTGCCTAATTTTCTGTTATTTACATATTCCGTTGTTAATATTTCCATGTGTGATTTCTTTAAATATATTACTATTTTGTCAGAATAACATAGTTTCTCTTTCTGCTTCAGTTCTGCAAGGATGTGAGCGCCTGAAATAGAGTAGTGCCTGGATTTGAACAAGTATCTCAGCTACTTTCCGGTAGCTTGTGACCAGCATGTCTGTGTTTTGTAACTATTACCCAGGAACTCTCATGGCTAAAGGCTTCAAATGTCATTGTCTACCTGCTTATCCCAATTTCTGCATGTTTTCTCCTGTCCAGCTGGGTAGGCCATGTAGATCTTATATTCAGCTACTCAGATTCCATGTATTCCCATTCTTTCTGAAGAAAAGTCACGTGTGTGATTTTCTTTACCAGCTCTTGAGAAGAAAAGGCATACAAGCATAGGATATTTGTGTTGTGAATCCAAGTTTCATTCTCATCATTAGTGGCACAGTTATGCAGATGGGTTTCTGAACTTTACAAACATTTTTTCTTACTGCTAGTTATTTATTCTTTGTCTACATAGTATATTTAGAAATGCTTGGGTTCTACAAGAGGACACTTCAGCATGCTCCAGCTGTTTTTATAGAAGAGAATGAGAACGAATTTGTACACGAGTTGAATATTAATGAATTCCTTACATTGCTGTGTTCACATTCTCCTTATTGATAATTTATTCCCATTGTCCTATTGCAAAATAGTGTTATGAATGAGATTTTTTCGTTATTGACAAGTCATAAATGAGTTAATGCACTCTCCAGCTGCTTATCTGTCACTCTGAGATGCTGCCTTCACTAACTTTTTGGACACATCTTCTCTGTTGATATTTAAGATACTAATGCACTGAACTGCCCAAGTATCTCTTCATTATGATTTCTTATGGGTAGTTGTAGGGATGGAAATCTAGAAAACTATCAAGAAAACTGCCACTCTAAGATTAATTTTTGGTATATATTTTTATGGCCAAGGTTCTGTCTCTATGCAAAGTCCTCTAACGGCTCTAAGTTTTTTGTTTGTCAGCGACTAGTAAAAGAAAATCTCAGTGGGGTGGTAGGGCTGGTGTTTGTGGTAAGCTACTTTTCTAATTTAAAGAAATTTTTTGAGATGTCACCTTGAAATTTAGCATAGAACTTTAATTGTAGTGAGGACTGAAGTCTAATGCAGGATTTTTAACTTGAAAAACATGTGCTGTTCATGTCTGGTTGTTTTCTTCTTTGCCTTAGGAAAGACAACATTCCTCTGTGGTTTGTAATAAAATGTTTGTGAGTGAGAAACTATTATTTCCAATAGATGATGATGTATTACTATAAACAAAATCAGTGTGAAAACCGAACAAATTGTGTAGTGGAAACCACTAAAATTGACTTTAGGAACACTAGTGAGTCTTAATATTAAAAGTTTGTTTATATTGCTGTGTGATTACAGTATTGATTTGATTTTAAAAGGCTATGTTGCTGGTATTGTTGGAGATAACCACTAAAGGACAATTGAGTATTTAATTCTGTTTCCTAACACTGCTTCCTGCTTTGTAGCAGAGCAATGTTGAGAGTATTTAAACTTTGCTACTCAGCATAGTCTGATCTTAACACACTCTCCAGTCTGCTTTTGTGTCTTCTGGCTCCAGACTGCAGTGATTATTTGGGAGCACAGGCACATCAAAGAGAATGCTTAAAGAGGAATTTCCTCTAAAACATCTGTATATGTGATAATGATTTCTTTTTAGATACCACAGTTGGCATAATGTTTTTAGAAATATAAAATTTATGGAAAAAAAAATACCTTAAGTCCATAAAACCCCCAGAGAAATGCTTTTAGTGGATTTTTTTCTCCAAATTTGTTTGTTTCACTTTTTCTGAGTAATCTTGCTATTAAAACAGAATCATCTGGTTTTTGAATATGAAATTCAGTGTATTTTTCTACATTGAAAATAGGCTGCAAAATATTTTGAAAGGTAAGGTAACATGAGCTCCTGTTTTCCATTGTAACTACAGTCTGTGAAAGGATGGTACTTCTCAACAGCTTTGATTATATTCTTAAAAACAATTGTTGGAAATTCTGTGTCCAAAACTTCTAGAAGAACTTCAACTAGATTATATTGTTTTAATATATTAAAAAAACCCCACCAACCTGGAGTGGCTTTTATGTATAGTCATTTAATAAAATGTTTCATATTTTATGAAACAATATAAATGCTTTTATATCTATAAATGCTTTTATATCTATGACTGTAGCTTTCTTGATAGATCAAAGCACTTGGCATAGGCCAAAACCTGTTAAACTTTTTTTGTTTATGGTATAAATTAAAACTCTCTGGAGTGTGGTTTGGCCTAGGTCTGATTTATTGCTTTGCTTGGCACTGCATCAGGCTGGTTGTGGTTTTCCACTTGTGTTTCCAGTACGGTCCTCATATGTTTTGATTTCAAACACTTGCATAGCAACTTTATCTGGATAGTAATGACTGTCTTTGTTAAGTCTTCATTATAACATAGAGATCAGGCTTTTGTGGGTTTATTGTTTTCGTTCAAATTGAACTGAGCTATATCTATGCATGAAAATGATGCATTTGTGTATTATTATTTTGCATTACACTTTAAATTCTCTAGTAACTTTTTATTTAGTGAGGACATTTCCCAGATCAAATCAATACTGGAAGAATCTGCAATGAGAATTGTGGTCAGGATTTCCTATGGATAAATCTTCTTTATTGATGACAAAATATAGGATGAAAGGAAGAGTGTACTGGATTTTGTCTCTTTTATATAAATTTCAACCATGGCTATAATGAATGTTTCATTTATGCTCAGCTTTAAAATGTGTAATCTTTAGCTGATTTAATTTTTTCACTTGTTCTTATTGCTACCATATTTAAATCGTGGTTGTGAATAGTATTTCCTCCTAACAAAACTGGCAGATCTTGGCTGACCTTTTTATTTGCTTTAAACAAACAAACAAAAAAGCTATTACAATTTTGTGTGCCTGTGCAAGTGAGGGCATCTGTAGAAAGCTAGATCATTCTATGATGTTTTTCCAGTTTTATACTTGGTTTGTTCTTTTTTTTACTGATAGTTTTATTGAACCTCTCAGACAAGGTATTTACCATGGGTATATAATATTAAACAAAAAATGAGAAAATTGTACAGTTATCTCTAAGGGGGAATGTTATCCTGGTATATGAGCTGGTTTTATTTTTCAGTAATCCCGACTCACCCATGGAGTTCTTTATAAAAGAAGCTGCAAGGGTTACATGGCATGCTTCACGGTGGGAATATACAATACAAAGGTATCATACAAACACTTTCAACATAAGTACATACACACAAAACATGTACTCCATTAAATGAAGAAGCATTTAATTTAAACCGAATCTCTTAGGACAGTGGTTGTGGGGTTTATATCTGGTCTTGCTATTAAGTGTAGCGATTAACAGTCTGTAGTTAGACATACTGTTTAATGCAGAGACCACTGAACTCATTAGAAGAGTTCTGTTTTGGATTATGCCTTTAGCAGTGCTTATCCATTCAAACATCCCTTACAATTTAATCTAAGTGGAGAAATACTGATGTTTGGGGATTTGTTGACACAAATCAATAAAAAGAGGCTCTGAAGTGAAAGTACCATTCCTTGACCTGTTTCATGAAAATATCTTATGCTGCTTATTCATGTTGTTTTAGTCCTAGAGCAGGTTATCCCAAATACGGTTGCGATAAAATCAGCCACACTGAATTTTCAATTTAAATTGTTAGCAAAATACAGATTGATTATGGAGTCGGTGGGAAGAGAAGACACAAAAATGTAAGAAGTTTATTTTAGACAACTATTTAGGCAAAAATTATCTATAATATATGTCATAAAACAACACATCAGATAGTAAAAATTATGGTAACACAGACATTTAATGCAAGTTGGTAATTTTGTTTCTTTTAACTCTAAGTTCTTTAAAAACATAAAAGAAAAAAAAATTGGAAGAAATATACAGGTGCTCATGGGATAAGCAAATTAGTGTGTGTTCATGACTAAGAGTAAAAGGCCAGGAAAAGGAAGGAAAGTACCACAGAAAAACTAAACTCAAGAAGGCTGGGAAAGGACTAAGAATAAGAAACGAAGTAGAGTCAGCCTATAAATGGATGTAAAAGTGACAAAGAGAATAAAAGCTAAAGAAAATGAGACAGCTGATTCAGAAATACAGCAAGGGAATGCAGACTTTCAAAATTACTTTGAATGCATTAAGGAGAAAACATTGTATGTTTGAAATGTTGCACAGAAATACTGAAACGTAAATGCCTTCTGGGTATGTGAGTTAAAGATTTGTCCATAGTATCCATTTGCCTAGAAAAAGAGAAAGGAAAAAAAAAAGTAGTTATAGTTGTATTTTATTTTTATATCAGTGTAAAGTTAACCAATTTATAATTAATTAATTTTATAAATGACAGGTGCATTTTTATACCATGGAAATATAATTCCAGCTAGTTGAAAGTCACATTACAGGGACTTTCTTACCTGACTTCTTAAAAAAATGTAAATTATTTTCATCAAAATGAACTTTTGCCTTTTCCCTCCCTACCCAGATTTTAATTTTTTATTCCCCCCCTTCCCATATGATAATGTATTTAAATGGCGATTGCAATTTACAGTAGGTTTAGTTCTTGTACTAGTGATGGCCTTTTTTTTAATGTATTCACCTTTATTTAATCAAGTAGCTGATTCTGAAATTAACAAGGTCTGATTTTATTTGTAAAAACGGCAGCACTGAAATGTGTGATCTGCTGTAGCTGATCCTGCTTTAGCAGGGGCTGGGAGCAGGTGATCTCCAGAAGACCCTTGTAACTTTCTGTGATTGATTGTCTGAAATACTTACATGATGTGAGAAACAAACTGCTATAAATAGAAAGAGGTGCATGATGAACATCTGTTTCCAACACAGTGTTTTGCAGTTGCACAGTAATTACAAGACCTGTAGTCCTGCATATTTTGAATTTGTTTCGGTATTTTTCCCACCTTGGTGAAGTAGCTTGTACACTGAGGGGTTTTGGTTTGTTGGTTTGTGGGTTTTTGTTTTGTTTATTTTTGTTTTTTTGGGGGGAGAGTTTGGGTTGGTTTTATAGTGGGGGGATTCATTTGAATAATGTGTAACATGTACTCATGTAAGTAAATATTTGAAAGACTGACAACATTAATTAGTTACTGTTTGCCTTGCCAGTAATTTTTCCTAACTGCTGAGAATCAGTGGTATTTTTTTCTAGTTTTTATCATAGTTTTGTGCTTCTTGTTTCCATGGTAACTTTTTTCTTGCACTGTGCTTCAAAAGAACTGGAGGGTTTCTGTGAGGGCTTTTTCATTATTTATTTAATTGCGTGAAAACCTAACTGAATATTCTGTTCTGTAAAAATCCTCATATATCTCAAGTGCAAATGTAGCTTTTAACTATTAAGGCCTTATAGTTTTGAATTCCTACCTTTTTAACAATTATGCAGTCTTTATTCTTCCTTATTCAACATATTGTTAAAAAATTGTTTTTATCTACTTATTCTGCAATATTCCTATATTGCAGTCTATGGTGTCAGAGTAATTTAAAGCTGTTGAAGAGAATGTGCAAATGCTTGCAGTCATCTCTAATAATCATATTTCCCTACAAATCAGGCTAAGTGCAACACTAAGCATGCACAATAAGTTAGAATTTATTGGGTTTTTTTCCTGCAGTTCTAAAAGGCTAATATTCCGCCTACTGTTAAGAATCAGACTACAGCATACTACTAAAATTACATATTCCTGGTTCATAACTGAAATATGCTGCAAACCAGAGAGCTTTCCTTCTGGGCTATTGCAAAATCTTTCTTGAACAGTTACATTTTATCTTCTCAAGCAAGATTTTTAATGATGCAGTATGGATGAGATTTCCTCATTTAGGAGAATAAATAAGGTAACAAATAGTCGTTATATTGTTTTTCTCTTTCAGGTAGGTGTGACTTTGAGGGAGTTCAAGTGGGGCTGGTTAGAATAATAATTAACACTTCATCCTTCTGTAGAAAGAAACATAAAGAATGCGTAAATTAAGGAATTGAAACTGAGGTTTTTGTCTCTAGAGGCTTAATGGTGTGGTTTCATGGTCCTCTGATGGTAATTTAAATGTCACTGCCAAAAAGGTAGTCTTGCCTGAAGCCATGTATTTCAGTCCTTTCTTTGCATCATCAGTAGCATCTGTCCAGCTTTGCAGCAGGTCTCTTCAGCTCACTCATCCATTTGAAAATGATTTTTTAAAGCGCGTTAGGAGGATTAGTTTGCAAGCTGATCACTGAGCTTATTTAATTCATTGTGCAGGCAGAGGAGTACTTGTGCTGGTGTAAAAGATGTAGCCAAAACACCTGCTATAGGCAAAAAAGGGAGGCATGTTCCCCACGTAGATGTGTGGGTTACTGACCCACTCCATCCCTAGCTGTACCTCTCTGTCTTCTGGGTAATATTTTATTTTCAGAACAATTTAATGCCATATAGTTGTTGTCCGTGTTCCAACTCCACCCCTCACCCCATGTCCAATTGCACCCCCACATGTAGCATACACTTCAGCCTTCTAGTCTTAATTTTCTTTTTCTTTTATGACAGAAAATAATAAATTTGAATAATTAATAGTTTAAATAGAGGCCAAATACACCTGGAGGCAGAACCATGTTAGAAAAAAAACAAGCAGAAAATGAACCTACCTCCTTATTCACTGTAGGTTATGGGGTGGTTTTTGGTTTTTTTTCTGCTTGTATTTCTTTCCACTTCAATCATTTCAAATGCAGATCATTTTGGAACTGAAAAGAAAACAATTGCCCGCTTCCATCAGAAGGTTCCTTCTGAAACAGAGTATGGCAGACAGGCAAAATTATTTCCAGTTCCCATAACTAGTCCAGGAAAATGTAATATGCCAAACATGCATTAAACTGGAAATTTCTACCATGTGTCATTGGAGAGGAATTACACTAACACGCCCAACAGAAAATGCAGAAGCAATACCCATTGGAGGATATTTTTTAATTCAGGTGGGCAGCATGAAAGTTCAAATATTTTAAAATTTTACAGATGCAGCAGAATGATTAAGCCCATAGGGTGCTAAACTTGCAGTTGGAAGCCTGAATTTACATGTTTTGCTGCTGTGCATAGATACTGCAATGCCCTGTATTCTGTTAGAAAGTAAAAGGGAGTGGGGCTAAAATTAGGAAACTAATGCATTTGTCAGTGGGAGTCATAGTTGAAATCTAGTGCATGATAATTCAGAGGATCTCGACCAACTTTTTTTTAACATGGGCTGCCTTTTTTGAGTTTGAGTTTTGTTGTTTAGTAAGTGCAACAAGCATTTGCTATTGCAGCCAATGATTATAATGGCCTGCTACATGAGCATATAAAAGCTGCTTTTAGAAATTTTAATTTGTATTTTCACTGCAAAAAATTAAAGCTATATTAAAATATTTTTTTTGCAACTGCTGTTAAGGGAAAATTTTTAGAGCTTCTGTAGTACAACCACAGAAGTGAGAGTTAATTGCAAGATTAATGTTTTGGGGCATTTTTCATTATTTTTGTTTTCCTATAGCTTTATAGCATTTATACCTAGCATTAATTCCATTAAGAATTGATTGTATATAGTCAGGATAACACACAATTACCCTGTTTACGAGTATGTAACAAACTCTGTGGTAACATCTGCTTCTAAAGTTTATTTCTGATCATCCTGACTTTAACTGCTTGCCTTGGCACAGGAAAAGGGGAAATTTAGGCAGGAAACTAGAACAAAGAACCTTGCAGTGACCAAAAATAAAATTCCATCTGAATACATGTTGGAGGAGGGAGTAGTTTGCTATGTGGGTTTTTTTCTGCAGTTACTGGTGTTTTGGATTTATTAGTCTGTGTGACATCTAAGTTAGATTGCCTAAGCTTTTTGTGTTCAGGATTTTTTCATCTGTCATTTTGTATCCTTGCCATTTAGATTAGATACCTCTTTCTTTTAAAATAAATTTGTGTAGGTTACCATTTTAAAACAATTCCAAATGGAAGATATGAGAGAAGTTGAATACATTTAGACCTGCTGCATGATCATTGTCGAGATGCTGGTAGGGCACTTGCAGGCTGTGGGAATCCTGTTGAGGAGCAGCAGAATTACTGTGCAGGTGGTGGGAAAAGATTAGTGCTTTGTGTGCACAAACAGGAAACAGGGTTTCAAAAGCGGGAAACAAGTCCTGAGCTGTGATAAACATAATTGCTGCTTCTCCTAGAACTGCTGAGCTTCCACTTATGCTCGTTACCATTAGGATGAAGTTGCATGTCTGTGGGCTGTGTTCTGAAAGAAAATGTGATAGGACAGCTGTGTACATGAAAGAGGTTGCACAGTTTCTTGACACATGAAAGGCTAGACAGTTTATTCTTGAAATACTACATTAGTATTTTTGTAATACCAAACAAAATAATGGGAGTATCTCAAAAGTACTGAGTATGTAGAGACTTTTTGCTGTTTTTACACTGGGAGGTGGATTGGAATAGGTCCTACAGCACTGATTCATAAAAAATGTCTTCCCATCATAGCTCTAAAGGTACGATGTGTCTTTTTATTTGGAAGAATATGTTGTGCTTTTGAATGAAAAATGTTTCTATATTTAGTCAATATAAAAATCTAGCAATTATGAATTTCAGTTCTGTTCAACATCACAACATAATTGCCATAATCCATTACTCTGTTTCTTTATGGACCTCAGTCTAAGACAAATTTAACCAACTCCTACTTCTGCTTAAAAAATTTCAGTGCAGAACTGGAATGGGAAGAGACGTTCACCAATACTGAGGATATAGCTGTGAGGAAAAGCTGGGGCTTCCTGGGGGAAGGTCATTTCCTTTTCCTGTATAATCAACAGAAATGTTAGAAAAGCAGTTGTGAATTCTGACAAACAGGCTTTTAGAAACTGAGTTCTGAATTGAGCTGCTTACTATTTGTTAAAACCTACATGTTACCTGTTAGATTTTAATATATTTTTAATGTATTGGTTGAGCAAAAAAATACATTTTGCTTTTTGTTGCCAAGAAAGATATTGAAATATTTGCATATGCAGAGATGGTTACATATGTGTGGTGTCTCGATTTTACATGCAGTTTTCTAATTATCATCATGTAAGTCAGTCCTCAATCAGTAGACACTTGACAAATTTGAAGAAATTAACAGAAAGTTCATTAGTTGAAGGCATTTTTCACATTTGGTGAAGTTGCCTAGGAAAGTATATATAGCAGTAAAATCTAAATGTTGGAATCCAAAATGACAGATTAGGTATTCATTGGTTTTATACTTTCAGGGAATTTTGCCTTAAATTTGTCATAAAAATTCAACCCCCATGAAATTCTAAAATTATATCTATTATTTGAAAAATACTGATTCTCTCAAAGTAGAGTCTTTAAACGCTCTAAATTGATAAATGAATCCCTAAATTGAGTTTTAGTCTCTGAAGATAGAGGAGCAGTTTGAGAATTGTTAGGCCTCTTAAATCATTAGCAGTGACATTGTCAGATCTTGAGTGCTTTAGAACTCGAGCCTGCCCTTCAGTACACATGGATTTGGTTAGGATAGGAGCAGCTTGGTATGCAGTCCTTGCTCCTAAACAAGAGGGTGTGTTTCATGCAATTTCAAGGGATCGTGCTTGGTATGATGATGGTAAGCATCCAGTTTTGCTTTCCTGGTAGCTACTAATGACTACAGTTTCAGAAGTCTGTAAGGAGGATTCCATTTTTTAATTATGGGTGGAGCAATAACTTGAGGTAAGACTTATTAGCATTTCCTATTTAAGTGTACTACTCTTAGTTGCTTATAATTTTTCTGATTGACCATAAGTAAATTTTAGGAACATCTGCCACGTATGTCTAGACAGGAAGCCGTATGAGGAGTGGCTGAGGTAACTTGTCTTGTTCAGCTTCGGGTACAGGAGATTGAGGAGAGATCTCAGAGCTTCCTCACCAGCAGAAGAGGAGGGGCAGGCACTGATCTCTTCTCTGTGGTATCCGTGACAGGACCCCAGAGAACAGCCTTAAGTTGCGTAAGGGGAGGTTTAGGTTGGATATTAGGAAAAAAGTTCTTCCCCCAGAGGATCTTTGGGCCCTGGAACAGGCTCACAGCACCAGCCTGACAGAGTTCAAGAAGTGTTTGGACAATGCTCTCAGGCACAAGGTGTGATTCTTTGAGTGGGCCCGTGCTGAGCCAGGGCACGAACTTTGACGATCCATGTGGTTGCTGCTAACTCAGGATGATCTATGATTCTTTATTTGGACTTAGATTTATCAGCTGTGATTGGAAAACTGGTGAAGTCTAATGAACATTTATACAACTTTACTTCTGAGTGTATAACATGAACAAGCCTAAATGAATTGTAGGCACCTGCATTTCCTCTTTAAGAATGACTCTTGCTATTGATTAAAAACATTCTTGCAACTTAGTTTGTTTATTTAACAAGGGTAATGAGCCTGCCTGAGCTGATAAATTAATGCAAGCACATTGCTACTTGTACTCAAGTTACATCTAAGGGACCTAATCTAGGTCCCTGCCAATGTGCAACATTCCAATGTAGTGACTGCAGACTGGGAGAAAAAACTTGTAGGTGTGTCCCTGAACTTCTGTAGTTAAATGATCCTCCCAAATTACATAATGTCCAAATATGAAGACTGTGCACAGAAGATTTTCTTTGTGCAGCTTCGCTGGTGAAGAATGTGATTTTCTTCATGCTCTTAAACTGCTATATTTATATAGGTAAACTCTTGCTTTGGATACTTGGCGATCTCAAAGTTTAGTCGTTCTTCATTCAAACCATCAAGCTATATGTTTCTTACTTTATCTTAAAAATATTCACCTTCAGAAATATACTTCTTGATTATACCCAAAGATTATATAATTAAGACCTTAATTGGACCCTTAGAATGATTTTTCCTTTCCATGTATGTTGGGGATATAGTGCATTTTTTTAAAACTTTCTTTACTTTGTTACAGCTATTTTATAGAGAGGGTAAAAACTCCCCATTATGGCTGTTGAGTAAGACGTATTTCCCTTTCAATGACATTTTTAGGAGCAGGAGCTTGAAATTTGGCAGATATATACATGTATAAAATGTATTTTTGTTTTCCTTGTTAAAATTTGTCTATTACAAATTTTATATAAAGCTAAACTAACATGTGGTTTTTACATACATATTACTTCGGCTACAATGTTATTGCATTTTTTTTTGTCATCACACAGAATCACAGAATAGTTAAGGTTGGAAACAATATCTTGATATTTGTTAGTCTCTAAGTCTGCTACTCAAAAAAATTTCAGCTAGAATTGGCATTGTGTTGAATTTTGAATACAGCCTTGAAAGCTGCAAAACCTCTACGAGCAGACAGTTCCTGTGTTCTCTCAGTTTTACACTGTAGGAGATTTTTGCTTACCTTTAAACAGAATTTCCTGTTTCAATTTGGGTGCATTGCCTCTTGTCCTTTCATTAGATCCATCTCAAAGAGTCTGATTTCATCTTCTGTATTTCCTTCCACCAGGTATTTAAATACATTGAGAAGATACTGGTGAGGTTCTTCCTAATGCATCTCAGGATGTCATGGGGTTTTTTGCTGCAAAGGTGTAATGCCAGCTCAAGGGCAATTTCCTGTTGACCAGACCCTTGGGACCTGTTCTACAAAGCTGCTTTTCAACTTGTGGGATCCTAATCTGTGCCAAGGCAGAGGGTTATTTTTGACATATTCCTTTACTTACCAGTTGCAGAAATGAAACAAAAGTTGAGAAGTCTGATTAGACTTTTAAGGCAGATGAGAGAGTCGCATGTTGCATAGAATTGCATAATGTAGCTTATTAGATGAGGTTTCTTTTAATCTACATTTGAATATGCATGACTAATGAGCAAAATTGCGAATATTTGAAAACTAATTGGTCGGGATTTCTTTTTTCTCTAGGCTTCTTCGGCATTACTAAAATTACTCCTCAAAAAGTTTTAATTTCATCATGCCGTTGCTCATTTTGCAGCATGACATCATGCTAGTATGATCACTCACTGTGCTGAAAAGTGTTGATAAACTGGAGTAAGTGAAATGGAACAAAGTACTGTTCTGATGAGGCAACTTGATTTTGGTATTTTATAACTGACTTAGTTTTTGCTGATTGGAGCTGTCAGAGAAGTAATTCACCTGGTATGGCTTTGCTGCATGCTCAGCATCAACCAAGGAGAAGGAGCCTTGATATATATACACCTTGATATATTTTCTTATCTGTTCAGCTAAAATACCTTTCATAATGTCTTAGGAAATTATTTATTTTTTTTTTCTGTGCAACTTTAAACTGAATTGAAACTTTCTTGGATTCAAAGATTAAATTTCCACTTGAAAATAAGGGGTGGGTTTTTTAATCTTAAACAAGGATTTTATCTTTTTATCTTAAACAAGGATTCAAGTTTTAGAGACTTACATTGATACTATGGACTCTGTCTGAGAAGCTTGAGAACTTTAAAGTTTTCCTATATAATATCCCCTTATTTTTCACTTTATTCATCACCACTGAAATTAGAACATCTCCCATGCATTATTTATGACAGTGACATGCAGATTATTTATTTAGGAAATAGTGTTTCTCTTCTTATTCTCTGCCCCAAGTAATACCAAGTACATGAAATTTAGTAGAGCTGGATTCCTATTCCTCTCACTTACAAAAGGTTCATGTGGACGATGTACTTGTGAAACTAGAGTCAAATGATACTAACTTCATGGTTTTTGGCCATAATTTTCTTAGAATTTTAGTGACGCATCTCTTTTGAGCAAGGAGAAAAAGACTGTTGGCCATGCTGCTAAACAGAGCCTGCTTTTGACCTCCCCTGAAGAAACTGGGAATAATTGCACTCTGATAATAAATCCCATGCAGAAAAGTCCTTTACCAGAGCAATAGAATTTATATAGATATTAAATCAGACCAACAATAGATTAATCCTCTGTTGATGTGGAAAAAGCTCTAGTTTATATAGAAAGTAAATAAATTTCTAAATATGTGAATTAGGTATTATTGGAAAAATTCAGTATGTTTAAGTTCAATATATATTTTCAGAATGTTGATATGACTCACTCTACATTGTAGTCTGATGTTGAAGCTTAAAGATCAGAAACAATTCAGAAGCCCACTGCTTAAAACTAAGTCTTTTTAATCCATAATTATCACAAGTATGCCTTGTTTTCAAAAACAGGGTAAAGGCTGCCTTATCAGTTCCACTGAGACAGCTGAAAATAATACTGATTCAAATAGAAGCATTTCTGTTAAAAACTAAACAAACGAAAACAAACCCCACATCTCTAAGACAGCAATTTATCTCCTGAAAGAAAAAAAAAAATCACTATTCCTTTAAAAAGAAATTAATAGCTTGGCCCATTCAAGAAAGTAGGCCATGTATAAAATCTGTGTTCATTCTGACTCACTTGGGCATATTGCACTTAATCAGATTGCATTTCTTTAATTTACTGATATGATTTAAAGCTACCTGATTGTTTGAATGACACTGGATTGAGAATTATAGAATCATGTTTCTGTGAAAAGGAAGCTATTTTTATGTGGTTTTAGCATTTGTGTTTTCTTTTGTGGCAGAGCTGCTCCGGCATATTTCTGTGAGATCAAAAATAACCATTACCACAAATCAGGAGAAAAATATGGCCATTAAATATAGTTGTTTATCTATCATGATAAAACTTAATACAGTTGTAGAAAGTTGGGGGTTAAGGTTTGGTTTTTGAGGTTTCTTTGTTAATGGATGAATGGCTGTACAAGTCACATATTGTTTATATGCTATAGATAATGTAGAAATGAACAAAAGGCAGCACAACAGGAAACATATGCTGTAGTAGTTAGTTCACACCTGCTAACTGATTTGAATAGGATTGGACATAATATCAGATAGGGAATGAATTCATTGTTTAGACCATTGAATCTCTTTTCTACAACTGACCCTTAACAGTCCTTTCTTTGTCAGGACATACTGAAATTCAATGGTCTTGGAAAAATGTGTATTTCTACAAGCACACTTTTGCTTGGTGTAAAAGTGTAATCAGAATCTACCCTCACTGGTCCTGATGCTCATTTCACAGGAACACTTTTGTGGTTCAAAGATTCAAAGACGTTTCTTACCCTACGGAAATTTCAGTTTCACATATATTTCCTAGTGTCAGCTGAATAAATTAAGATACTAGGATTAATGCTTTCCAAAGCTAAAGTAAGAATAAAACACATGGCAGTGGAGAGCTACTTGAATAAAGGAGGGTAGTGAAGTGCACAGCTGTAAACTTTGAAAAATCTTTCTTAAGTTAAAAAAAAAAAAATCACAGCTTGTATTGTGTCTATTGTAAAAACAAAACAAAAAGATGGAAAGTTAAAAAAAAAATCCTGAATGGAACCTTGGAGTACAGCTTCTGTAACTTAGCTTTTTCCGTTGCTTGCATACACAGCTTTTGCACACAGTTTTTATTCTCTATGTTCTCAAACAAGTTTCATCTCATTTGATTGTTTCCAAATTTTTCATTAGCTCAAGTTTTGTAGATGAGACTTGGAATGCCAGACAAATGATAATTTGGGTCCTAAATTCTTTTCTGGAAAGCTCCAGAGCCTTTGTTTTCCTATCCATATGTGTCAAAATCAAAGAATGTTTGTATTTTGTTGGTGAGATGATGTATGATTAAAAGTGTGTAGAGAGGGATCTGATTAGGCTACCTTTTTTAGGCAAACTACAGTAAAAAATATGAAATTAAAATTGATTTGAATTCATGTATGCCTTACATGTGGCTGCTTTAGCATTTAAATGTTGGACAACAACCACCTCTGGAAACAGGGCGCCATATTTGGTCCACCAGTAATTTTAACTGCTGTGCTAATTCTTTTATTTCCAGTGTTTACTCTGCTTATATATGTATTTATAATGTTTCTTTCATATGAAAACATGAAACAGAAGCAGAACCATATGACACATTTCGTATGTCTGACAGACACGTGGCCCACAGTTCCGAATCACAGCTCTGATGCTGTTGCTGTCTGCAGCCCCAGCAATGGGCTTTTCTGTCCTCAAGACAGGACATCTGATCCACTTGCAGATCAACTCCTCAACTACCACAGGTTTCAGCCCAGCATATTACAGTAAAGCACTTCCAATTTTGGATTATCCAGACATGTCGGACTGAAAACTGAAGGTTCAGGAGTTCATTTCTAATCTGATCAGATGCTGCTGTTTCGGGGACAGCAGCATCTGTCAGAAGGGGCTTGTGTGCAACTGGGGTAAGAACTGATTTAGCTGTTTGTCCAGTTTTATTTTCCTCATACATGTCTGCTAGGACCTTCAGTGTCTACACCTGCATGCTGAAGAAGTGGATTTTTTTTGCTTTTCATTATTAATAAACTCATCACTGCTCTGATTTTTTTTTGCAGTAATCTCCAAAATGTAAAGCTCTCCTTGCTGTCTGTTTTCATTCAGTGCGTTACTTTAAGTAGTAAGTAGAGATTATCACATCCATAGTGTAACAATCCACTACTAGCAGTCTGTTTGCCAAGAGATATTATTTATACATAGTCAGGGCAAAACCAAAAAATACTCTTTTATGGTAGTATAAGGTATGGTTTTATTCTATTTTTAAATGTAGTTCTTTTTAAATTTCAATGTTCATTTTCTATCAAAATAATCAAGTAAAGTCTTCATTCAAAACCAAATTTTTAGTCTTAATTGTTTTAGTAAAGTGCTTTTGGTGTTTTAATCTAGAAACACTGGCATTTTTTGGGAGAGACTAGCATATAGAGGTTAAAATAGAATGTTATGAATTGCTATGGAAAATAAGCTAAAACCTAGCAGTGTGTAATTTAATATTGACAGGTTCTGTATATCATGGCTGAGAAAAATAAACATATTATAAATAAAAGTAATAGTATTGAATTGAAATAAGAGGGCTGTGAAGAGTAATGGTCTATATATTTCTGGCAAGTACACTCATGGAAAGACAGTTGCCAAAAGTGAATGATTTTAAAACTAATTGTGACATAACAAACCTGCTTTTAAATGCATTTTGGTAAGAATGATACTCAAATATCTGCAGTATTTCCTAGTATAAAGGGTGCTGTTTTTCAAAGGCAGATATATAAGACAAAGAAAAATATATATGAATCATTACTGCTGGTTTTAATTATTTCTCTGGCTCCGCTTTTAATGTGCATACCAAAAAATGTGATTGTGTCTCTATGAAAATTAATTTTATTGTAGGAACAGCTTTAGAAACAGTTTTGTAAAAAACTGTGTTTGATTAAAAAACAAACAAACAAAACAAAAATGACTTTTAGAAACACACAAACAAACCCCAACCCAAAAAAAACCCCCCAAAAAACCCAGAGACAAGCTTTGTTTAATGAGGTGTAAAAATATTAGTAGCATCATGTACAGAGGGTATAAATTCACAGTAACACTTGGTAAGTGGATTGCGTTCCCAGTCTGTTAAATTAAATTAAACATCTTGGGCTTCATGTAGATGTCTACATCTCATGGCAAAATCAGTCAAATTTGTGGGCTGCCAAAAACTAGTGAAATCAGATTTGTATAATTTTAATTTTTTAAAGTAATTTCGTATGATAGGAAAAGCCAGAATTTTGTAAGCCAGCTTGCCTAATCCTCGATGATTAACTGCATTCAGCACGACAACGCTCTCTGAGCCATTTTAATCACTGTTGTGAGGAAAACTGAACGCATCAGTTACTGTACAAATGTAACTGCTCTTAAAATCCTGTCCCTGGAGTAGTCTGAGGCACTTGGAGGCCCAGAATAGTCCCACTGCATAAACTGATAATAGTTGTTTTGTTGTTGCTTTGTTGTAATACTTTTCTTCCTTTCCCTGGTAATTATTTTAAAGATATTTTTTGAACATGCTGTTTTCATATAAATATACATTCTTCCCATACTGGCAAGGAATTTTAATAGCTGGTTTGATGTCACTGCATTTGTTCTTGAAAAAACTTCAATATGTAATTGTGGTTGTCTTTATAATAATAAATATTATGCTTGGAACCTAATTTTTGGTGACTTTTAACTCATGATAATTTAAAAGAAAAGTTGCCATGGAGAGCTCTTAGTTGCTATCAACTACTGGCTAAATTTTCTAAATAGGTATCTCAAAGTAAGTGACCTGGAAAAACATTTTAGATATTCACTGTGAAATACTGTGTCTGAAATCATAAATCCATATAGATAATTTCCTTTGTATCACTCTTTATATGTGTCTTTGTTAAATGTGTTCAGATGCCATGATGTGCATGTAATCTTAAAGAGTTTAACACCACGTGAATGTGGATTTTATTACAGAGGGTTAGTGTAAAAGGTTGAAGGTAATACATTGATTTTGCCAAGATATTTTAGCAAACTTCTATCTTCTGAAGAAATATATTCTCAATGGAAACGTGCCTGGCTTGGTAGTGGTTTTAGTAAACTGGATCCAGTGAGTGTAAATGAAGAGCAGGTTTTTGAACCCTGTGTTTGTGCATTCAGCCAGCCTGCACGACACCTGTGGTGAATCTCACCTGCTGCCATCGCCTGCTGGTACTTACTTGACTTTCAAAAGAAGCTAAGGTTGGTGGAACACAATTAAGAGAAGCAAGTTTGATTGACAGATATCTAGGTAAAAGCTACAGTAAAATCTTACTTTATTCTTTAAAGTTTTATCTTTATTTTTGAAGAAGGAGCTAGAATTTTCAGCTTCTCAGTGTTGGATGCTTACATTTCTGTTAGCATAACCAATAGTCTAATAAAATAAGATACTTTATTATCAAAATTTTTCCTTTCTTTTTCTTCCTTTCCTCCCTTCCTGTGATTTTAATTTTTTTTTTTCTCCTGATTACAGGCCATAGTTGCAAAGCAGTGGGTGGCAGTCATAACTCCATAGATTTCTGTAGCCTGGCTACCTGCCAGTACAATTATCAACTTGAAAATTAGCTGAGGAATTTGACAATTTTGAACAGGTTTTTACAAATTCAGGATTTTATGGAGCTAGGGTTAGTCTTTTGTAGCTCAGTCAAGGGGCTGCAGTCTTTGAAAGCAATGGCAATCTTTTCATTTCAGGCAACATTTGAATAACTCTTTAGGGATTGTTCGGACACGGTAATAAAGTAATTGTGTTGATACACCTGGTACTGCCCTGGTGCAGTTGAAATCAAGAGGGTTTCAACTGTACATTACTTTCTTGTCATTATGTTCACTTACTGCAGATACTAAGAAACTGCATGAGCTAATACTGATAACATATGTACTTAAGAATTCAGGAAGCAGCTTTTAATGTTTTTATCATACCAGCATAAAAAGTTCTTTATGCAGGGACTAAGGTGGGATTTTCACAATTCTTACTTGCCACACCCATAGTTGGCTTCTTTTGTGTCTTACTGTCTGTTTACTTCAATCTTTTCTGTATTTTTCTTAAGTGAGACTTAGCTTGAATTTTGTGGTCAAGATTCAATTATATTCATTATCTTTTCAACTACGTTTTCATTTATGTTCTTTTTCTTCACAGGAACATAAAATAGGACTGAGTCAAGTACCTCATTGACATTAACTATGAACTCTGCTTTTCATCTACCTATATTTCAGTTTGAACTGCAAAATTATGAATTGTATTTTAATATTTCTCCCTATTACTTATATAATTAGGTCTTGGTTTTGCCTGTGTCAAAAGTTCTTAAAATACCTAGTTTAGGATTGTCTGATGTGTATGTATACTTGAAGTACCTAAGACACAAATAGGTATTCTGACAAATGCTGATGAAGGAAAAGCAAGTCCTAAAGGACTGCCATGGGGAATTAATAGACTGAGACAGAAAGTAAAATTCTTGAGTACCCCTTCTAAGGTTTCTTTAGAGGAAAAAAAAAAAAAAAAGAATTTTTAGTCCTGGTTATGATGTCACTCATTTAGTTATAAGACCCAGAATATTATCTTGAAGTGGCTGGCAGATAACTAAATCTGAATTTTATTTTAATATGATTTTAATAATTAATGCAGCAATCAATAGAGTATACTTTCAGAGAGATGATTGATTGAAGTATCCTTTAATTGCAACCTTTAATTAGAATTGATGGCTCACCATCCTACTTCTTGTCTATTATATTAATAATTACAAAATTGATTTGATTCCATTTTAATTTTGATCCACTGAGGAGCTGTGGGGCTCAAATTCACATCCTTGCAAATGAAGGTGACTTCCTGACAGAGATGACAGGGCATTGCCTCTTATTTAAATGCATGCAAATATGTGCATGTAAACCATAGTTGTTAACGTAATTCTGTTTAATCGTGTCCTGCCCAATTATTTATTTTAGGCAGAGTGAAGGAGCAGTAACAGCTACTGGGCTGTTTTACTTCTATATTTGGCCTTTTATTGTTATGTTAAATATTTTTTAGAGACAATGACAGTGGAGATTTATAGTGGTAGTTGAAAGAATGCCTGGTGGTTTGATAAAAAAAGATTTGAGGTACTAGCATTATCAAATATGTGTTACTGGTTTTTTGCATTTTTTTCTTCTATCTCTCTGCATGTATTTTTCATATGAACCATTCATGTCACATATTTAAAGAAATGTAGATAACAGCTCTTTTTTTTTACTTAAAAATATTTCTAGAGGTGTGTATGTATCTATATGTTTGTGAATGATATAAAAATAAAACAAAAATCATACAATTATCTAAAAAAAATCTTCTTTCCCCATGGACAAAGCAATGCCTTACATTTATTCTTTTTACTTTTGATTGGCCTACTTTCCTTTTGATGTCCATTTGCTTTAATAAACCTCCAAGATCTAAAGGATATAGTATTCTTTTTCTGATACTGAAAAAAAAAAAAAGCTGAAACCCAAAAAACTGTCTGAATCCTTTGTGGTGGATTTTCAGCAAACTGTAATTCACTCTACTATTCTTTATCCGCCAGGTGACCTGTTTGATGAGATATCACAGTGTTGATTAGAAAAGTTAGTGTTACCTTGCATACTGTGAGAAATACTCTTGGCAGAAAAAATTGTTCTGAATCGTTGCTGTCTTAGGCCAGTGATGTCTGTGGGTATTCCACCTTAAGATTAGAATACAGTGGAATTTTTTGTGAAATATCTCTGTCTTATGCGTAAAAAAGATACAGAACTTTTCTCAAAAGGAAAGCTGGTCTCATTGGTGATCTCTTTTAAATTTTGGAGGTTTGTCCTTCTGGATTTCCTGCAGGCTGCTCTTTAATCATGGCTGTTCAGCCATACTACTACTTAGAACTTACTCCTTAAGCATTCGAATAGCTACTATCTTAGAAGACATTACTGAGTAATGGGTAGAAAAGCTTTGATTATTTCAAGCTACATTTTCATGTTCATGTAAAGATCCAGAGATCAGAGGAAGAGCTTATTTGGTTCCTTTCTGATTGGTTATCACTTTGGAGACCTAAGATGCACATTTCCTAGGAGCTTTTCATGACTTACATTGTAGGTAGATCTGTATTAGATAGTAGAGCAGGGTTCAAATTCATGGTTGGGAGCCATGACTTCTAGTCACCAACTAGCGCATGAAATTTCTGAATGTTACAATTTCTTGCCAAATCCTTCACTCTGTCAGAAGTCAGATGATGTTTGACAATTTCTGGAATGAGCATCAGCACTGTAGTAATTTACGTGCTACCACAATAACCACTTTGAAGTGCCTGCATCAAGGAATTATCCTGAGGGGATTTCCTTTAAAATATTTGATTTGGAGTCAACTTGGAAAGAAATGCACCTCTAGTGGGACAAAGTAATAAAATTGATTAGGAAAAATAAAATTTACATCAATGAGACAGAACTCTGAAGCAGACTGACGTACAGAATATGTGGCATTTGAAGTTGTGTTAACATTAATAAAACTAGCATAATTTTTTTTCAGAATTTATAACTATATGCTTCTATATATACGCATCAGGAAAAGACAGAGTTGAAGCATCAATTTCAAGCTTAGATTTCTTTTGAATACGTACCAAACAAAACAGTCTTTAATAACATGAGCAATACCTACCTCCAAGTAATGCAAAACAAATAGTGTGTCTTGCTAAAATGTTGAGAGGTTTATAATCTTTAACTGTATTTTGAATTGTATGTGCCAGAGGTTGGGATATAACAAATATCCCAGAGGTTGGGATATAACAAATCAAGAAATACAGCCCTTAGACATCCAGCTCCTAATGCTGTCTTCATACTTGTGAATCTTTTGTGCTGCCTATAGTCTACTTAAATGATAGTGTAAAACCAGGTTTCCTGGTGCTTGCTCAACAATGTAAATAAATGTATAAAAAGATAGGTGTCTTTCCAGTTGTATTTGTCTCTGATTTTGACCACCACTGCAGGGTAGAAAAAGGAGACGTCTGAGAAACATACAAAGAATAGAAAGTCCTAGCCTACCCTAGTTCAGAAATTCTGAGCTACTTGAGGTTGTGGCATCTACAGCAACTCAAGTCACATGGCTTTAAGATGTTGCACTCTAATAGTACCATTTTTCTTAACCAAAAGCTTACACCACACTCCTTTCTAGTCTTTGCACATTTATTTGCATTTTATGTCTGTCTGGTGCTACTGCAGGAAGTCCCCAGTGTGTCTGCAAGGAAAAGGTGAAACTGCATTTGAAAGGAGCCTGTCTGCTTTGGAAAACTTTATAATTTTTACTTGCATTTCCTTGAGGATTTTTTTGCTGCAGAATTTCATGTCAGTGGCTAGATCTGTAGGGAAAGGAAGCTAGAGCTACTTCTTTGCAGGAAAATCGCAAAACCTGGGTGATTGTCTTTTGGGAGGCCTGCCTTGCTTTAGGAAACGCTGCCTTACAATTTTTTTTCTTTTTTCTTTTTTTTTTTTTTTTTTTAAATGAAGAGAAAAAATTCATGGGAAATGAGGAGGAATGGGAGGAGGAATGAAAGAAAAATGAGTTTCTTGTCTTACAGGTTTTGGGCATTTGTAAAGGACTAATATGTTGTTGAACCTTATAGCATCCATTGGAGATGAAACTTTTCTTTCACAGGCTGTAGTCAGGACAAAATATTAAGGAGGGATTAAACAATACTGCTGCTTCACACCTAAGGAGACTTCCTGTTACTATCAAGAAAGAGCGCCATGGTAATACGATACTATTTCTATCAGCCATCTGAAAATACTAATTTCAGCAGTATCTACTGATCATCTTGACAGTGCTCTGGGAGCTTCATTTCAAAGCTTTCTATGGTGTTGCCACCTACTACAGCAGAACTTTGAACTTCAGCCACAGGAATTCAGCTTTGGCACTAATTCCATCATGATCAGCCCTTTGCACCCTGGATTACTCTCCTAATCCTATAAAATAGAATATCCTATTTGAAAACGTAACTTGTAACACAGGTACACAGCTATCCTGTTATGTCAGTTAATAAAACACATTTCACAGAAGCGCAGAATAAGTCAGGTTGGAAGGAACCACAGTGGGTCATCCTAGGGCACATGGCACAGGATTGCATCCAGATGGTCCTTGAATGTCTCCAGTGAGGGAGCCTCCACAACCTCTCAGGACAATCTGTTCCAGTGCTCAGTCACCCTCACCGTAAAGAAATTCTTCCTCACATTCATGTGGAGCTTTCTGTGCGTATTTCTTCATATTGCTTCTGGTCCGATTACTGATCATCACCAAGAAGAACCTGGATCCTTTCTCTTGACACCCTCTCTTCAGATACTTAGGCAAACAGTGATGAGGTCCCCTCTCACTTACCTCTTCTCAAGGTTGAACAGACCCAGCTCCCTCACCCTTTCCCTATAAAAGAGATTCTCCAGACCTTTGATCAATGTTGACCCTTTAATATGTTACCTGTAGAGGTCAGACATGTAGATTTCACTGTTGATAAAGCCATCTGCTTTGTTTATAGCTTTATTTATTTAGGGCATTTCTATAAGACCAGTAAATAACACTACTTTATAATTATTTGATTCAATGATAGGAGAAGTTTCATTTAAATAACTTGTGCTAGCAGTGTCAAATTGCACCTGGGTGAATGTAGAATAAAATTTATAATGCCAATTTCAAAAGACTCTTGAGTGGGTCATGGTTGATGATATATTATAATTACGTAAGTGAGAAGCAAACATTACAATAATAATCAAATACTGATACTTAATCTGCAATTCTAACGGTGCAAGCTCAGGTGGAATGCTCTGTAAAATTGGTTTGGTTTGATTTTAAACTTGGAAAAAACTTAGAGTAAAAATAATTCTCAGGGGAAAAAAAGCACTGATTTTGCTATAATAATTTTAAAAGTTTGGGAAAGTGGCTTTTGAAATTTAATCTTAAAACTTCTGTATCTGTGATGATTGCTTGTAAATGAACAGCTGCATCTCTGGTGCCGCAGGCTTAAATTAAGGTCCCAAAGTCCCATAGGTTTTGAATTCCGTAGCACATTTACAAGAAACATACAAATATAGAAAGGTTCATGTTCTAAAACCGAGCACAATGCATGTAATATTCATGTATTCATTGTAATAAGGCAAACAAAATACAGCATTACACCAAATGCTGCATTACTCAAAATACAGCATTACTCAAATGTTGCAGCAAAAAACAGTGTAGAAATTAAAAAGGACCAAATGACTAGGTTCATCATAATCAACAGTCATGTGGTACATTTTTCACTTATCTTGTATTTGAAAACTTACATTTAACCTCATCTGCATATCTCATAATTTTGTTATTCGATCTAAAATAGCACTCCTTGTTTAACAAGTTATTTTTTCCTCTTTCTTTTTCAATTTGGTATTGATCTATTAAATCATTTTTTCATTCCTTTATACATGCATAAGTACCTCAGTTATTACTTGTACCCTTATTTTCAGGTACCTGTTGTTTCAGTCGTTTGACCATATCTAGAAACTTACAGTCTGCAGTATGTTTTCTGGTACAAAATACTGGGAATAATTCAGGGATTGAGAGCTGTAATTATGAGAATTATGATTGCATAATTTTTCCTACTTGAATATAACTGTCATGAATACAATTCAGAGTGATCTTGATATCAGAATAGAAGTATCATGGTACAGAAAAACATCTACCACATGTTCTGAGCAGGAAATGCAAATTCCATAGAAGTAAATATTCACTTTTTGCACTTGACACGGTACAGTTGCACAGTACTCAGGAAGAATTAGAGTCGCAAGAATTCCTTTAAAGGTCTTTTTTTTTAATAAACTTCTTTCTAAAGGCACCATTTGTGACTGTAAGGAAGTTTTACACACTTCATTGAAAGGCAAAGTTCAAAATGTGCCAATCCTAGTTTATCAAAAACCTACAAAAGGGCTAAATACACAAATGCATAGTAGTTGAATTTTGATTTTTTTTCTATTAATATATGCATATATTATTGCTTCTGAATGATGATTAGGACAGTTTTAAACAAGACACTTGATTTGTTTGCTCAGTCTCAGTGTTACCTTGCCTGATGTTTTTGGGAAACAACATTGGACCCGTTATGAATATGATCTGCATTTGACAAAGAGATTAATGTCTCTCAGATAATAAAATTCTTACGTATGTTTAAAAGATAAGCATCTTTGTTTTGGAGAATGATGCTGTGAAATCCTCTACTAAAGGAAGGTATTCCTTTATGCCTGTATTTACTGTCCCCAGACAACTTTGGGAAAAGCTTCTTTCAGAGACTGCATCTACCTACCTTAAAAATATGCAGATCTGTAGGGAAATAGGCTTTATTAATTTCAGCTTCATGAAATCACTTGGATTTTTTGATGTTATTTTTGTTGTGATTGTGATTTTGCTTTTTGTTGCAAGAAAAAAAAAATAGAAGTGCATTTTATATCATAGAGGAGTAAACAATCCATCGGTCAAATGGTTTGAGAGGAGATTAAACAATCTAATTAGTCTGGTAAATTCTTTTTCAAATGTGCAAAACCAATTTCCTTGACTTACAGCAAAATCTCATCTATGATTAAAGAAAAAGGATTCTACTGCATTTGGGTTTTTCACCATTTTAGGATGTATTAGTCCATTATTAAGTAATTATACATATTTTACAATTCTCTCTGTTTAGTGCTAAAAAGATTTCAGAATGAATAGGAATTTCATTCCTGTTTCAAGCTGATTTATTAGTTTCAAAGAGAGAAATCTAAAATTAGATTTGGAGAAAAACAGGCAGATTTTAAACCTGACATAATCCTGATACACTTGGTCAATAACAGCATTAGGAACATTCTCCACAGTGTTGAAACAGAGGCTATGTTGTTTCTAATAAAGCTTTTTAGTCTGTGCCTTGTTCTGAGTAGGTGCAAATTAAAGTTTCAGAAAAGAGTATTACTGTGTATAGCTGTGAAATATTGTCTCAAAAATTACAAGATATCAGTGAATGGTTTTCACTTTGTTTATTCTTGTTTCTGTTTGTGATTAGAAACTACTTACTGCAACTTTTTTATTTCTAGACTGGAATAAATGCTTCATGCTAGGCTTTTGCCTTAAAGTAGTACAAAACTCTTAATTTATATTGTTCATGCTTGAACCTATTTCACTTGAGAGAGCAACTTTTAATGTCCTCAGTATGTCCTTGTAGCCAGAAACATGGAAGGCATATTTCAAATGCCTCTATCTAAAAACGGCATAAAACATGGATATTCTTATATGCAATCATTCTTCTGATCAAAATTTTTTAATTGAAAAAGTTGAGCTGTGTTTATTTTGGGGTATATTTATGTTGTGTATATTTAGGTCAAAAATATTATTGTCTGGTCGGCATTCTGGCCTTGTAATTTATTTGATTGGTGCCAGTTCTCCTGCCTTTTCCTCAACGTTTGCTACTTCCAATTTTCCTGTAAGACAATTTAGACAAACCCTTTGGTGTTACGTAGTATTAGTTAAGAGTCATTAAAAATCTTCAACTTGGCAGTGCTTTGGATATACAAATTTAAAAATAAACTTCTCATTCCTTTTATTTTCAAATAACACTTTACATATTGTGGAAATTTAACTACTTTTCTCTGTTTACTGACACTTAAAATGTAGTCTTGAAAATGCGCATTGCTAGTATTTAAATTACATTCCAAATCTTAGGAAGCCATCAATACTGCACTTTGTCCACAGATTAACATTTTCTAGGTCTTCTCTCCACAATTCAAAGACACCTTTTCTTTTTTTTTTTTCCTCAAAAGAGATGTGTGAGCATGGCTAGTGAATAATGAAAATCTGAAAGACTCCACAAGTAATTAAGATTTGAGGGCAGGAAAATGTCATTATAGGTGGCAGATAATTTTTGGGAAAAAAAAAAAGAGTAGGCAAAGGGTTGTTAGGTCCCTCAGGCACAGAAATGCTTTATGGCATTTTCACACACTTGTTTAGCTTAACATACATTACTGCCATTCATTGGCTTGCTAATGAATGTGAAAAATTGTACTTTATTTGAATAAATGATGCCATCTGAGCCTGTCACAATAATATTAAAAAAGCATATCAGAGCACTACCACCCACTCTGATGCTGTTATTTCTAGGGATAAGAGATCATAAGTTTTTGTGAACACAAATGCTCTTTAATAATCCAGCTCTTACTGGCCAATGCGCTCCTGCTGCAGGAGTGCCTATCCCAAAGACTCCATGTGCTGTAGTACTAGATAGTATGGGACCTTTGGAACAGCATCAGTATTTGTCTCTTCCCTCAGCAGAATTACTGAGCTTCAACTTCTTTCCTGTAACAAGCAAGGAGTTGAGCAGTTGGAGGAGAAGGGAAGAGCAGAGGGGTAGTGACTGCACCCTCCCTCCTTCGCATCCCCAACAGGAGCACCTGCAGTGCTCCTCTGCTGCTGAGGTAGAGAAGCTTTGTGAGCAGCCCAGGTTTAGTGTTAGAGAAGGGAACAGACTCTAAAGACTGTCAAGAGCAGGGCCATTCCTTGTACAGAATTCATACAGATAGTTAGCACAGATTCTTGAAGTTCACATTCTTCATTTATAAATCTGCTACGACCCTATAAAAATGAGCTCTCAGGCAAATAGAGAAAGGAGACAATTTCTCATATCTTTGTATCTGTAGAGAATCTGATTTTTAGAATTGAGCTTGTCTTTTGTTGCCTATTGAGGAGAAAAACTGGCAAGGTTCTTAATTCTGTAAAGTTCTTCTTGTGTTACTGCACAGCAGGGCCATGGAGGAGTATCTGAGCATCAGTAACTTACTCAGATTAATTAGAAATTCCAGCCCATGAGGCCTTAAAAAGTAGCTGTGGAAAAGCTCTTATGCCTTGGAGTCCTTTGAGATGCAGATTCGTTCCTTCAAATCCAATAATAAAAATAATAAACACATTGAAATAGTGTGCCATTTGTATAAATATTAAATTATTACATTAGTCTTTTAAATTGTTGAAAATAGTCACAAAATGACTGGCCTTTAAAAAAGGCTCCTGTCTGGCTCAATCGGTACTGGCAGGGGATCTTTTGTTCATTTCATCTGATTCTCATTGGTACTGAACTTCCCAGGGCCTTTATATCTACCTTGGCTATTTTAAAAGTAATTTTGTACAAGAAGGAAAATAGTCCTGCAAATACCTGTGAAGCAGGAATTTTTGAATTTAGGAAAAAAGAATGTGTAGCCATAAAAATAGAGAAAGAGCAACTGTCATCCAATGCAAAAAGTTGTGAAAGAGCCCTATTTAGGAAAAGTTCTGCCTACTTAATATTTTCTACTCCTTTTTATTGTAGACATATTATATGACAAAATACTTTTGAATTTATATAAATATTCAGGTGGGCAGAAATGAGTGTGACATTGTTTTTTAGGAAAATATCTCTTTATTAAACTTCAGTTTACCTGTTACAGCACCAAAATCATTTTACATAATGCTTTCTTCCTACACCTAGATAATGTTTTTAATGTTGCCATAGTAATCATTATAGCTTTAGTAAGAAGAGTAATTCACTCTTTATGTTGTACCTGTCTCTGGAAAGAAGTATTGTGTTATGTGTGTATGTAGCGAGGAGCCCTCCATCTCATCTAAACTAATAGTTCTTTGTATAATTAAGGGTGAGAACTTCTTATCTGTTTGGGATGATTCCATCTAAATTTAGATGGGGTGCACTGTTCATGGACATCCCTTTCTTTCTTAACTGGCTACGTTGAACTCAGGGCATAAATCCTAGAGAACTAAATTTAGGGGAGATTAATGCCATTCACAGAAAAATCAGCAGGACATGCTATAGAAGGGTTACAATCTGGCGATCAGGAAGGAGCTAGGAAAATAAGAAAAATAAGTGTGACATACTGAATGAAGGTAGGAAGAGTAATCAGAAACCCTTCCTATCTTCTTACCATATACTCTGAACTAGAGTGCTGCTGGGGAGCTATGGATTTAATTAAAAATACAGCATGTAAAATCTACTATGAGCAGAACATGGAATTAGACTAGTACTTAGAGATGAAAATAGAAGGAGCTAGATACAGAAAGATTGTGGTTTGTGTTTGTGTATGTGTGTTTGTATGGGCCTATTCCCTGTGTATGCTATAATGACTGCAGCTCAACGGCAGCTCATCCTGGTTTTGACGGGATATGCTTAGTCTGAAAGCAAAAGGAATCCTTGTCTCTCTCCTCATATTTCTGAACTAATGTGTAGAATAGTTCTAATGATACAGTTGCTATAGCATGTTTCTTGACATTTTATTCCTAGCTGGAATTTTGCTTGTCTCTAATGTTTGTCTTGAACGCTATAGATAAGGGTGATTTCTTGGAGGATCACAACTTAATTTAAAAAGCATTTAATAGTAATAAGCGTGCTCTTGAAAATCATGTTCCCCTGATCACTGTCAGTGTTTACCTGCAATATATGGGTAAAAAATATACATGCAGTCACAAATATTTTAGTAGAATTTCTAATCTAAAGTTTGAGTATGGCTCATTTACCTGAAGTTTGGTATTTGCTTCCTCTAAACAAATAAATGTCAATGACTGTGTTATGTGATTTGATTTCTTGGGCCGCTCAGCTTATCCAGAAGGATTTTCCAAAGCTTTTCTTTGGCTATTAAACTATGGAACTTGAGAAATATTTTTAAGGAGAAAAGCTCACTTCGTGATTTCAGCTGTTACCACTCTAAATTATAAAATGTATCAGTTCCTACAATTTCTCAGAATATATATTTTACTGTTTAAATGGGTGGGCTTTTTCCCTTTGGTTTGGTAATTGCATGTGTAGGAGGCATTACGAACAAAGGTTCATATTACTATAACATAGTATAAAAGCAGTAATTGTGAACTGAACATTACTTTGCAGGAAAAAAATAGTCTCACATTCTTTTTTTTTAAAAAAAATCATTCCAGATTTGTTGAAAAACGTATGTTATTTCTTTTCTTTCTATTCTCTTCTAAAAATAAGGCCAGTTATTTTCTTTTTTCCAGTAGATATGGTCTTCGGTTAGTATTGTGTGTACTTGGTTTTTAAGGAGTTTGAAAGCTTTACCATCACAGACTTTCAAATTTTCACCAAATTATACTACTGGATTTTTAATAAATGTTTACTTATTTAGATGGTTACTGATAGGGAAAAAATAGTAGCTCTGTGCTATATTCCAGGCACTGATGAATAATCAAATTGTTATATCCCATTATTAGAAAGTATCATAATGATAAGCCCATTTCCTTTTGAAAAAATCAGAAGCATATTGAAGTCCATCAACCATATTACCGCTGTTAAGAAAGATTCGAAGCAGATTTCTTGTTGTTAGTAGAGAATGCCATGCAATTTGCATGTTGCATCTCCATGCAATTTGGGGCTTATCAATATGCAAGTGATTTCTTTTTTTTTTTTTTTTTTAGGGGGAAGATGTAAATAACAATGATTAAATTTAATTATTTTGTAATTTTTAAAAATTATATATTTTATATTCCCACATTTTTATGGTAAATGTTGTGATGGACTCAGTCAGGTGGGTTTTGTTTTATTAAACAGTAGTTCATTTGTTATAGATAATTTTACAAATAATACATTAAGACAAACATTCCCACAAACAAAATTATTAAAGGTACAGTGCTTCTGTCCATGGTTTGAGGGTATTCTTATTTCCAGTGCTGTTATTTTCCAGAAACATGCTTTCCCAAAGCATAGTTAGAGGATGTTCACTGTCTTTGCAGCCATTTGGGCATTAATTTGCACACATACTTTCTCTGTGAGTGTTTCTCATCTAGAGTAACACTCTACATAGAACCGTAGAAAGAAAAAACACTCTGACCTTTTCCTTTGGTTTTGGAGACAATTACCACTTTTTGCAGTGGAATCTTTATTTTTTTATGAATAACTCTTAAACAAAGAAAAGTAGTTGTAATCCTGTCTCTTACACATGACAGTATAGTAATAATTAGTAATTCTTCATCTCTCTTTTTGTAGCTAAGTTTCTGGGAAATCATCATCAAAGTTGTAGCTGATACATAACAAAACAGTTTATATTCAAGGGACTGCTCACTTTGTAAAATGATTCATCATCTCTTTTATATCTTTAATAATGAGGAGGTTTGAGTTTTAATTTCCATGCTTTCTCTCTCACATGGGAATCTGTTTCTTTAGTCATAACTATAGTAAACCTGGATTCATGTGATACAGTCTTGTGACCAAATCACAATGGATTGTAAACTTGTTTTCAGATAACTGAATATTCAGACATTTAATAATTTTTTCAGATTTTTTTTACTCAATCCATTTCAGTATCTGCGTTCCAGTGAAAGTTGTCACTTATTCAATCACAGTAAAACAAATTGGAATATATGTGGGTATGAATACGTACGTGCACACCTATGTGCATGGCTGTCTGTATGTCATGCCTAAAAGATGTGTAATTAGCGAGTTCAGCAGTCAGGTTCTTCTGCTGAGGGTAGGAAAGCTTCCTGTGGTCACACCCTTATTGATTTTTGTGAGTGTCCGGCACAAGCGGTTCCAACATTATTTTGTCTGAATGAAAACAAGAGCAGAACATCAGTGGACTAAAATTTCTACCAGCCCTTGTTTCCCCTTTCAGTTTGGGAAGTCTGAGATCATTAGGCTTTTCTTTGGGAGACACCTTTTTGTCAGTGAGGAATATGGGTGCAGACTCAGTGGTAAGACAACTTAATTATCTGTTGAGAAACAAAGGTAAAAAGGATAGGAGAGAGATAATAAGTGAAGGAGAAAACTGTCCAGTTGAGATTTCTGTAACACTTCACACGTCTGTGGGATGTTCTTACATGTTGCATTTAAGACTGTACATTTTATCATTTGTATGGCAAAGGTTTTTTATATCTGTTGAAGGCCTTGTGAAGTACTTCTAACGCATTTCAACAGGAAAACATTTTTATTTTATTACTTCCATTTTTCTGAGGCTTTATGCAAATGTGCAGTGCAAAAGTTATACCCAAGAAAGAGCTTGTCAGAATTTCATGTTAAGCAAGTTACTGACAATTTTTAGTTTGCTTGGGAACAGTGTCAAAGCACAGTCCTGTTTTGCCAAGGGGATTGCAAGATCATTTTTTGGCTGAATTAGTCTGTGTGGTGTTCTATAGAATCCTACTCTAACAGCCAGTTGATCATGGGTCACAAAAATACATGTATGGGACACTGGGTTTAGTAGAGTGCTGTACTGGGAGTCATCAAACAAAAAGTTTAATGTAAATGAGCAGATGAGAGACTGTAGTGCAGATTGAATCAGAGTCTTTAAGTAAGCATTTTAAATTTTTGTGGCAACTATGTATAGGTGCGTGCCAGTATAGTACAGAAATGTGAACATCAGAAGCATCAGGATCGTTTATCCTGTTGCATCTCCTGCTATTTATTCTAATGGTTGCTTTAAAAGCTGTATCAGTTGTCCAATAAGTAAGTAACACTCTCAGGGAAAAATCATGGTCTGTTATTTGGAAGTTTTTGAAAAAATTAGTGTGGTGTCCAAAGATATTTGCCCCAAGTAAAAGTTTAGATAGTTACATGAGGTAGGAGGAAAAATGAGTTATTTATTTAAAGTTATTGGAAGCCTGTTCGTGTTTTAGTCCTAATTTATTAGCTATCAAAAGAGGTTTTTTTGTTTAGTTTCCTGTAAATTGTGTGATGCCTGGTAATGGTTTCACTTTTCCCTCTCCCATGGAACTTTTGAGAAAACAGAAATATTCTATCTAATGCCATGTAAAAAAAAAGGGCCCAAAAATGCCCCCCTGTAAACTAAACAAAATAAACTAAAAAAAACAGATAAAGGTTTCCTTTTCTCGGATGGTTTTACAGATAAATTTTTTGGTGAGTGCACAGACAGGGGTTTTTTTGTGCAATTAGATTCTGCCTCTTATTTGATAAGAAAAAGTTAAAACCCACACATGCAAATTGAATTTGGATTTTAATATAAGGAGAAAGAAACAGCACTGCCCTTGCTGAAAAATATTTGTGTTCCTTAGGAAAAAAAACCCTTTAAATGATAGTAGAAACATCAGCAGCATGTTTTTTGGTATTTTTTTTCCAATTTATAGACGCATGCAAATTTCTGCCATGGACTTCATTATTACTGAACATACATTAAAACATTTTTTCTGGGTTTATTTAATGTACAGGGATGGTGATCACCTATTCTACATTTGGCTATTCTCTGTATCAAAACTAATCTTCTCTTGTATATGTTTTATATCTTCATATATAAAAGGCAGTGTACAATTCATGACCCTAGCACCTAATTGAATTGCAATTAATTTTTAAAAAGACAATATTTTTATGTTGGTTATGCTTACACAACATAAACAAAGGCAATGATTTTTGATTTTCTTTGTCAGCTATTTCAAAAATTAGATCTGTTTTTTTAGTACGTATTTTAAAAATCATATGACAAAAAGTATATGTATAGATGACTGGGCTTTTTCACTGATATGTGAAAAAAGGATTGGATAAAACTGTTAACTAAAAATTATAAGCAATCTGACACTTTAATTCATACACTAATGGAGCCTATAAGCTCTTAAAATGGCAGAAATTTCACCAGTGTTAGTGATTCATAGGTTTATTTTTGCTATAGAGGTTGGTCAGGTAGCTGGCAATTTTTCTTTTGCATAATTCTTGTAAGTTATTGTACTCTAGTATCTGAATGAAAAGGTATCACGATTGTGAAGGAATATGACAACATTGCTTCACAAAGATTAAGACAATTCAAAACTGTATAGGTATACCATTTCTTCACATTTTTTAATTTTTTTTTTTGTGCATATGACTATCAAAGCAAATGTACAATTTAAAACTTTAACTCAGTTTGAGATGTGTTTTTGCAGTATTTTATTTTTTTCATGGAACAGTGATTTCTGCTACTACACCCTAGTTTATACATACTGAAAGGTAGCACGTTTGGTCTGCAGCATGACATGCGGCATATTTTTCTTATGCTGCACCTTCTAAAATAACACAGATTGCAAAATACCCTTTAGTCACTTAGTGTCGAGTCTAACGAAATTCCTATTTAGCAGTGACTGTTTTCCATTGCGGTGTTTTGACAGAAGTCATCCCTGTTAAGTGCTCTCTGAATGAGGCTCCGTAACCCGAGCTGTGTTTTGTTTCAGTGTGTTGTCTGCTGACCTAGAGAACACTTGCATTAGCTGCATTGATCAGTCCACCTCGCATCTCATCATTTAGGAGACAATTAATACTACCTTGTAAAGACTCCCCAGAGCATTTTCTTTGAGCTGGGTTGCTTTACACAGAAACCACAGGCAATGTTTGCAAAAGGGGAGGGAGCCAAGTAGGGAAAAGAAAAAAAACCATTAAGGAAGCTTTGTCTAAGAACCAAGTTTCATTTGCTGTGGTGACTTTCACTCACGTCAGCCAAGCTCCCTTTTCTGATAGAGCATATGGAGGAGAAAATTATTTTGAAGTTGATTTGTTGAAAAGATGCTGTAAGAGGTCGCAAAAATATTTTAAAAAGCTTCCTCTTGAGAAATATGCATTTGATTGGTTTTATAACTTGCAGTTAAGAATGTAAACATTCTAATTTTATATTTTATGTCAAGGATTAACAATCTGACATATTTTGAAATATTGGTTGGCGTGTTTTAATCTTAATTTTAATTATTTTTAAATAACATATTTTGATCGACAAAAAAAAAATAGTGTTTCTTATTCTATCTTTTATGCTGTAGTGCTTCTACCAGTGTTGAATTTCAGTATTGCCTGATACTTAAGATAAAAATCAGACTTTAAGTATATGCGAATAGGTTATCTTAAGAGCAGTCAAGGCTTTTAATGTGCCCCTTCATCTTTAGGCAATAAAATATTTAATATTAGAGATCATCCACAGAAGAGGTGAAGAGTATTAACTAATAAAATGCAATTTTTTTCCTGGAAATCCCTGAGGTTACCATATTATTCTCTGTTAAAGTCTATATTGCACTCTTGTAAGGGGCATGTTTTAAGATTATAAAAGCTGATTATATAAACATAAAATTGATGGGAAGGGAATTTTATAGAGAGGGTTGCTTACCACTATGGTACATTAATCTGTGTGATTCCATGCAGGTTGTACAGTGGAAATGAGGCCAACCAACATCTGGTGAACTTCAGAAATTGTTGCAAACTTGTTAGTGCTTACCCCTTCATTACATTGTCATTTTCATTTTCTTAGGTAGAGTGGATGAATGTTATGTGAGAAAAGTTTGATTTGTAACCTTATCAATAGTATTTACTAGGAGTATAATGATGAAAAAAATTATTATATTTATTTTTTGTGCTAATTCCATGGCTCAGATTTGTTATTTTTCTCCCCTCTCTGTAGTCTTGAAGTAAAATGTGTACTGACATTGAATAGAGATATGTGTCTGGCTTATCTTTGCCACACAATCTGTTGTTATGGTACTAATATATTTTTAGGAATACACGAATATCTTGATAGTTCATGTTATAATTGTCTTCTATTACTAGAACCTCTCTACTGGTATTTGAAAACAACAGTGAGGCAATGGATATCAAAAAATTGTGTATTTTAGAAGTGTAAAGAATGTGACTTTGAAATTACGTATTATGTGAAATTTTAAAGCAGTTTTACTTGAGCATGTATGTTTTCTTATGTTGGTATTCCTGCACAACGAAATTGGAAACTACAATATTAATTTTTAAGTCGCTTTTAGGTTTGGGGGAGTTTGAGGAGTTTTTTTTCCAACTCCTGCTTGATCCTGTTTTTCAAGTCAAAACTGATTTTCTGGAACCGATTTAAGTGGCTTGATATGTGGAATACAGAACATGGATTGTTTCAGTGGAGTGTCATACTCTTATCCTCAGGATTGATACTAGGGGGGGGGTTTATATTATTTGTTTAGTGAGGATGTATCAAACTGTAACCCAATATATAAAATAGTCCTTTTTTGCTATACAGTAAAGCCATTTAATAATCTAAACCCGGTCTCATCACAAAAAAAACCCAAACAAACAAACAAAAAACAGGGAAGTTTTTTCCCACAGTTCTGCATCCATCTTTAGCCATCCTGTAGATGTTTTTAAATAAGAAATCAGTAGATCAGAACTGGTGTTGATTTTTTCTGCACAAACAGAACAATTACATTTTGGAAAAAAAAAAAATTAGTATTCTGACTGATGATATCCAGGGTGACTTGGAAAGTTAGTGATTGTGGGATCTACACCAATAGGAGTAGCTTAAAATATCTTCACATCATCAGTTCGTTATCTTTGGGAAATCTCTCATTTGTACTTTCAGGGAGGTATTGCTCATTGGTTTTGCAACATTGCCTTCGAGTGCCATCTTTGTGCCCTAATTGAAGCAGCTCATGGGATCTTGAAGAATCCACATCATTCAGCTGGGCTTTTGCTCTTTGCAGGTACTACAGAGCGGGTGTGTCTGATCCAGGGAACAGTCGAAGCACTAAATGCAGTTCATGGCTTCATTGCAGAGAAGATTCGAGAAATGCCTCAGAATGTGGCCAAGACAGAGCCTGTCAGCATTCTACAGCCTCAGACCACTGTTAACCCAGACCGCATCAAACAAGTGAGTTTTTGGTTGGGAATAGAGAGTCACTGCAGCTCCTTAGAAGTCTTAAAACTTTAGAGCTGGAAGGGGTAAACATAACATGTTCTTTAAAAAAAAAATGTTATTTTAGACTTTATTAACTTGCTGGTACTCCTTTTCTTTGTACTTACGTGTTCCATGTTTCTCAGCAGTTCTTTTAGACAGTGTTTTATAAATTCCAATGCCATGCTATAATGTGTTTCTTTCATAAACTTTACTGTATAAGTTGATAATAGACCTCTTGGTCTTAGTCAAAGATTGCTAAATTTTAATCTTAAATGGTGAACCCTATGTAAATCTTAAGTGTTACTAAAAATCACAGATTAACTGAATGTTCCTTCCATTTATGTATATAAATAAAAAAAAAACTTTTTTTTTTAGACCCTAAATTAGATAATTTAAAATCTTATCTGTAAGAACTTGAAAACGTAAGGCTAATTTACTTGGAAGTTTTTTACAATTTCATTTCATGATATTTTTGGCATCTTTTTGCCTATTTTTTACTGGCTTCATTCAAAATCTTTTGGTACTGCAAAACCTATTATTGCCCTAGTTCTTTATTCTTTGATTTTCCATACAAATTTTGATTTTAAAAAATTAACTCTAAGGAGAATGGGAAATATGCATCATACAGGATTTAAAGTTCTTTTCCATTGTACTGAAAAAGAAAACAGTGAAGAAAGAAATGAATGAACACTAATTTTGTCTTCTCTCTCTATCCTGTAGAGGATAGATTTTAGTTTCTCACCTATCCTGGGAAAAGATTGTTTTGTCCTTCCACACTATCAAATTTCAGTTTCCTATAATTTGGTAACTGTGTGCAATTATTTTACTTTGTATACAGTGACATACCCAGAATGCTTATATAAAGATGTTTTTGAACAGGACGAGTTTGCAACAGACTGCTTTAGATGGATGAAACTGTATAAACCATTTATATGATTTCTAATATTTATTACTATTTATTTTTTCTGTATGCAATAATTTTACATACAAATTGGTCTAGAAAATTTATAAGAAAATACTAAGAAGAAAGCCTCCCAATTTTATAGGATTAGTTTCTCAATTATTAGACATGCAAATGATTATGCCTGAAAGAGAGAGAAAAATCTGAAATTGAGCTATATTTTGAGTGGCTTTTCTGCTGATAAAATATTGGATTTTATGCCAATATTTCTTAATCCAGTGGGAAACGAGTGTTCTCTATTACAATAGAAAGTGTTTTTTGCCTTTTGAAATGAAACAAAGCTAGTTTTTTAGGTAAGTCAGTAAGATCCTGAGAAACTAGATTACAGAGCTGTTTAGGGAAATGCCTAAATAATAACTCTCATATGTCTGAAGATGATATATTGTGTTGTCCACACTATTTCTTCAGAAAATATATTTTCAAAGTTGTTGAGGTTGTTTTTATTTTATTTTGGGAGTTTGTTTTTTGGTTGGTTTGGTTTGGTTGCTTAGTTTTTGCTGGTTTGGTTTTATTTTTTAATTTTTAATTTTTTTCCTCTTTTCTGAAAGTTTGTTTGGTTTGGGGTTTGTTGGTTTGAAATGTTAAGTTCAGTTACATTCTGGAGGGATGGCTTAGTGATTGCAGTTACTGCTAATGAAGTTAAGACAAAGTACAATGTGTACCAGTTGTACCTCTTAAAATATAAATATATTACTTGTATCCATGCAGGTGCATAATATAACTTGAAAAATTTGGGGATATGCATGTGCATATGTTAAATAATTTTAGCCACAATGAATTGTTTCAATTCTCTTTTAATGAGACAGTATCTGTTCATGATAAATTAATAAATATAAATAATGACTCGACTTAAAATTTACTCAAAGCTAAAATCAGTTATTTTTACCAAGATATTAAATTGTTAGCTTAGTTCTTAGGTAAAATTTGAAGTGAATTAATCTGTCCTTTAGTGTCAGAGTATACTGTATTTTAATGAAATATAATGCCTTGATTTAAAAATTTAGGAGAATAATATTTTATAACAGGTTGCCATGATTTAGAACTCCAGTGTTGTTATTTTCTTGAAAGCACAAATATCACAATTTTATTACAATTATTAGTAAAATTTTTAATACTAGTAATTTTGATTTTTTTAAAAAAATAAGCCTTAATATTTGTAACTTCTTTTACACAAAATTTTACATGTATCTTCCTGTCTTAGAATGTTGCCCAAGAACACTGGCACACAAAGTATTACATTGCAGATTGAAGAAAATTTAAAGTTGATCTGAAATAATAAATTTTACCTTCATTTAGGAACTCTGAAAATTATTCAATCAAAAAGATGTAGTTTTCTCTCCATGAATAAAGATACCAGTAGCTGAAGTCTTGCAAAGCCACTCATGTCTATATGAGCATGCAGCTCTCGTTTCTCTATCAGAATTTCTCTGCCTTGGGCTGCATTATTAACACTCACCCTAGGGAAGGGAGCTAAGAAAGAAAATTTGTGGTTATAGATTCAACCAAGAAAGGCAGTAGGTAAAGCCTGTGCTGACTACCTGAATTTCAGTACTTTCTGTCTTCAGGAAAGGCATGGGACACAGAGAGGCTGACTCTGGCCTGGCATTTCTTCTTACTAATGGAATCACCATCTGAACATTCTGTCCCTTTAACTTCAGCTCTTTCGTATACAGAATATCTGAAAGCAAATCTATGTGCTTCCTTTTTGAGCCTTCTCCAGTATGCTTTTTTGTCTCTCCTAATCCTTTGGAATTATCAATAGATACCAGGGAGTTCTCTCCTCCAAGCAGGTCCGATAGATGTTTAATTGACAAATGTTTATATCTTTTATATCAACACAACATAGACAATCTCCATGGATGTCAACCATCTGCTATTTCTAAGTATCATTGAATAATAACCAACTGGTTCCTGTGCCCATTTTCTTTCCAGAAACTGCTATGAGCATTTAGCCTCCTTTTTTTCTCCTTATTATGTAGACTGTCACACGAACTCTTTGAAACCATATCGTAACTCACAGGATCAAGAAAATGTTTTCGTAAGAGATCATGAGCCTGAGTTGTTTAGTCTTTGTAATCAACATCCAAAGCTTTAAATTTCACCTCTAAATTAATAGCAACTCTTAGGAACAATGGGAAAGGCTGCTTAAATTGGTTTTATCACCTACGTCAGAAATTATTGCAACTTTTTTGTAGGCTAGTTGAATTTTCCTTCCGGCATTCAGTTGCAGCAGGTAGCAGATGTTGTAGTAGCCTGTCCAGGAAGCACATGGAAACAGAGATGGCCATTCCTGAACTGTGCGTTTTATGGAAGGAAAGAGGACCTGCCTTAAAGATAACTGTGCTTCAAGCAGGAGTTCGCACTGTTTTGGCCTTCTGAAGGATTCTTTGATTCTATGAAATATTTAGGTTCTTTAAAACATAGAAAAGGATTTAGAATTTCCTCCTTGTAGTTATAGAGTAAAATTTTCACATATAGAACTTCCAGTTAAAGCTTTCATTGGAACCAATTTCACTTCAGCTTTTTCAGAAAATAATTAATGTCTCATGAGTTGAACTTCTGTTTAATTATGGCCCCAGTTACTTTATTCAAAATATACAAAAGTTAATGTCTGAATTCAGATTTGTAATTTGATGTTATTTCAGTGTTCCTGTATTGAAAACAAGTGCTTTTAATCCAGAAATGTTGATCGACAACAAAAAAGAAAACTTAATAATTTTTAAATAAAATCTATTACTTTCAAATGCCTATACAGAACCTGAGTTAAGAACACACAGCTGAAAATACTGGCTTAAATGGAGATAGTGGTTGTTGGTTTAGATTATGAGTTCTTCAGAACTTCATAGAATCATGGAATGGTTTTAGTTGGAAGGCTAAAGATGATCTAGATCCAACCCCTGTGCCAGGAACACCTTTCACTAGACCAGGTTGCCTCGTCCAACCTGGCCAAGTATAGATCATCTACAGCTTCTCTGGTCAACCTCTTCTAGTGCCTCACTACCATCACAGTAAGATTTTCCCCTAATATCTAATCTACATCCACATGTTTCAGTTTAAAAACCTTATCCTTTGTCAAGTCACTACTCTGCCTGATAAAAGTCTGTCCCAATCTATCCTATAAGCTCCCTTTGAGTGATGAAAGTCTGCTATAAGGTTTCTAAGGTAAACAATGCCAATTCTCTCAGCCTGTCTTCATAGGAGAGGTGGTCTAGTCACTGATGGTCATTGTGGTCCTATTCTGGATCTTCTCCAGCAGATCCATGTCTCTCCTATCCTGAGAGCCCCAGAGGGGGATGCAGCACTGCAGGTGGACTCTCACTAGAGCAAAGGGACAGAGCCACTTCTCATCCTCCTAGACACACTTCTTCTGGCGCAGCCTAGGGTGCAGTTTGCTTTCTGGCCCACATGTGCACATTGCTGGATTGTATTCAGTTTTTAATCCATCAATACTCTCAGATTCTTCCTTCCTTAAGAAACTTTCATTTGTTTCATAAAATGCCTATTCCTTCTGAGAAGCCTTTCTTTTCTTATCATCCATTGAAGACAAAAGTCTGTCACCAAGATGGATATTACTAAAAGGTAGAATATGAGAAAATTACAGTTTACAATTAAACAAAAAAGTAGCTTCGTAGATCACGGTGTCTTTTCCTCTAGTTAAAAACTTCTAATAAACTTTCTTCACTTGTGAACGTAGGTGAAAAATCACACCAGTTATCATTCTGCAATCTATAGTAAGATATGCAGGGGTCTTCACAAGTTGCCAGAACAAAAAACCAAAAGCTATTTAGTTCTGTACATTGAATCCAGTGGCAAAAGCTTAGTATTCCATAAAAATATGTGTACTTTATCATGTCCCTCATGTGCTTAATTCTGCTGGCAGAATTAATTCTAGTTTTATTTTCTGTTTCATTTCAGCAGTGTTGAATATGATCTCAATATTTATGCAAAACTTGGTTTATGAATGCAGTCAGCTTTGTAGCTGTTAATTAACTCTTCCGTGCTTCAAAAGTGGAATGAGAATAGAATATTTTATTGGGGGATGAACAGCAGCATTCAACTTGGCATAAATTCTCTGTAGTGTTTTGGTTCTTCAGAAAAATTTTAAGTTCTCTTATACCTTTTGATGGCTTTGTAGTTTTGGTGTATCTTTTTGAATCCCAAAGTATCCCAGAATGAAAAGGTAACCTTCTCTTCTAGAATGAATCTTAAACCCATATTTTGTAGGATTTCTCAGGGCTGTGCCTGGTTACATACTTTAGTTTACTCTTATTTCTAAGTAACAGCACCAGATCTTGTAGTAGTTCTGTGTTACTGTGACAAGTTTTGAAGAAAGAGGAGGTCATGATTCTTTTTTGTCCCTTTTACTGTAATAATAATTCTAATTTGCTCCTTTCATCCAAAGCTGCTCTGATAATCCAAATGGCTCCTGATGGTTTCCTTCAAGCTTCTTATCCCTTTTTGTCTTTGAGAAAACATGAGATAATCTTTCTTCATGATCATACTTAACTATAGTTGTTTCCTTTCTGAAAGTCAGGTTCCCAAGAGTTCATAAATACAGATGAGTTACCTTTTAGTCTTTTTGTATTTCCCTATGTTCTGTCTCTTCTTCCATGCAAAAGCAAAATTAAATGCAAAGAGACTGAAATATAATCAAAATTTATTTTATTTGTTCTTTACAAAAATGAAAAGGTAGGAAGAAAAGATAGATCACTGAAGTCATCAGAGTATCCTTTTTACAGTCTGAATTGTAAGCAAATTATTAATCTTTGATTTTTTCTTTATCCAAATTCTCTTTTTTGAAATGTCTTATATATTTATGCAGTCATCTCCAAGATAAGAATCTTCATGCAGAGTTACAGATTAAAGGAGAACACAGCAGATGTAAAAAAGACTCAGTGTTTAGCAAAGCAAGCAGTCTGTTAAGAAAGGCTTATCTCTGATAGTGTTGAAAGTCTAGTAAATCAGTCTTTTAGGTTGTTCAGAGCAGTGGGGCCTTGCAGTGCTCTCTGTTTCTCTTTTTGCTGCAGAAGGTATTAAACTGTTTAATATATTTTTTTTCAAAGATAACACCTTTTCTTAAAATGCATTAAAATATTGACTTAAACAAATCTGTTTTATCACACTAATTTCAGTGATTAAAAGCACCAATATTAATATATGCAGGACTGAAACTTAGTATTAGCTTAGTCTTAACAGTTATTTATTGCAGGTAATGTTATTACCAAGACCTCCTTTGTTTGGCAAGTTCTGTAGTGAGAAACTAGAAATTGGTAAGCTGTATATACAGTCTCACCTTCACATTTTAATGATGTTTTTTCTACGCTTTCATGTCTGTAACCCTGTTTCAAACAATATTTTTTTTTCTGCCTTTTCTTTCTAGTCCTGAATATTTATATATACTAGTAAGTACTGAGAATTAAGTAGATTGTCTCAGTACAGTTTTATTATTTATTACCCATGGTGTAAGTATTGAAATTTCTTTAGTTTAAATATGTATATGAGGGTGTCATTGTAATCAAAAGAGGACTCGGAGACCTTTTGAGACACCATGCAGATGGACTGTATGTAATCTATACTGCCATGGTACAGCTATAACTTCACTCTGTTAATCAAAAAATATCAAGAAGGGAAGTGCAATGATTAGACCATATTACTGCACACCATTTAGAGTGCTGTGCTCCCTGGAGAAGTCTCTCGCAGTGTAGTCAATGTTTGAGCACAAAAAAGTAGTATTTTCTTGGACTTTCAGAAGATACTACAACTCAAATATGACTAAAATAGAATTTTGTATTTAAAATTAGGCTCCTTATTAAATACTTAAAATCTCTTTTCTCAAATATGTGTTCTAGAAGTGTAAAGTTGGAACAAGCAACACGCTCTAACCTGTAACTCATTGATAGTCTCATAATTACTTGGAAAGGTTATAGTATTTAAGAAAACAGAGGAGCTTAGTTTCATCATGGCTTAGATGAAAAGAAATTAATTTTTACAAAACTGTCAATTATTTTATATATATGTGTGTGTATACATGTGAAAGAAATAAAAGTAGTTATGTCAGTAAACAATGTAAGAGAAATCAAACTTCAAATACAAACAACCTGATACAAAGAAAAAAAGCACCAAAAACACAAGAAAAAACTATTGTTTTCAGTATTTAGCCATTTATTTTGGGAAAAAAGGTATCTTTCATAGTTGATTCTTGTTCATTAATACAGTCTTTGCTTTTAAATTTATTAATCTCTTTTTCTTTGTATTTAAACAGGCTCTTGCTAAAATAAATAATAAAATGCTTCTACTTAATAGATGCTGTACTTCCACAGTCACCTGAAGTGATTATTGTTACTCCTTTTGTCATCACAGCCATATATTTCTGTGCTTTAGAAAGATTGATATGAATTAAAATCTAAGAGATTTCCAGTTTCTTAAATCATCTGTGGTATTAGTGATTGTCATTATCCAGTGCTGAAGTGTTCTACATCTTTCCCTATCAATCCACTAGTTAGGTTTGATAATGACTGCCTAGAACAAGCTATTTTTCTTTTTAATAAGCAACCTAGCATACCAGAACAACATACAGTACCATATGCCCTAGTTAGCAGTGGTGTTGATAACATAAACTATCAGTTTTCTGAAATATTTTAGTCAAAATATATTAGCAATTATTTTTTTCTTTTGGGGATTTCAGGAAGGAAGTTTAATACCTAGCTATAATAAAGAAAACCTATTGGGACAATAGACAGTTCTCCATTATTTTTCGTTTGGGTTTTTTTCGTTTTGTTTTGTTTTGGGTTTTTTTTTGTATTTTTTCCTGTTTTGCCTTAAATGATAAAAATCAGCAATTTCAGACTGTGGTAAGAGAAATACTGCATCATCTCGCTAAAATCAGAAGTATAATTCTTTAGCTGAAGAAGTTTAGCCGTGTACTATGGTGGAATCAGACACATATTTTGCTAGATAATTCTAGCCCCTCACGAATGGGCACCTCGTGATGGTCCCACGTTTGGTACACAAAGACATGGGAGAATCCTTTATCATTGCCTGAATTTTTACAATGCCTGCTGACCAATAGCAGTTTGCCAAGCTACCTATTTTTATGATGTCCTATACATGATAGTATTTTCTACTTTAACTATCATGAAAGAGTCCCAGTTGATGCTTAAACTGGTTTTGTTTGCTTTTATTGTTTTACAATGAGTTACAACTTGGAAGCATAAAATAGGGATCTGTTTCTTAAGGTTTGATTTTTCCTGTTTTAACTGCCTGTTTATGTATAAACTATGAAAAATGGATCTTCATACTGTTTAACATACATCTAAAATATTTGTGTGTGCATATGTACAAGCCCATATTTTGCTAATACACAACTTTATGCATTCACAGTGTCCCAGCTTTCTCATATGCATTAAGAGTTTTAGTGCAAAAGTATGTATACCTATTTTATGAGGGACTGTCAATGATTGTAAGTAACAGAACTGCTGAAAGTGTGAAATTTTGCTTTATTTATTTCTAAATAGTTTTGGTTAGTAACTATATTAGCATATGATAAATTCCATTGTGTAGCACTTTAACACTTATTTCTTGACATAAATACAGTGTAATTTTTGATATTTTATATTATTTATATATTGCAAAGATGTCAAAAACATGCTTTGAATAAGTATTGTATGTTATGTTTTGAAAATTGGAGTTTTACTTTTTTACTACATTTATAAAAAGAGAAGAAGAGTTTTTCTGTCACAATCTAATACTTTTAAAGAAGAAATATGTATATAAAATTTTTAAGCAGAGCAGTGCATTTTTAATATGTTCAAGAATTAATGTTAAGCATATGTATATTATTTAGAAAAGATGATCAATAAATATGACTCTTAATTCTTTTTTGTGTTTATTTTGAACACAGAACTATAACAAGCTATTGACCTTTGCTCAACTAAATGAACGTTTTTAATACAAATCATAAATATTTTGTAGTTATTTGTTATGAAGGTATTAGTTGCATGTTCATCCATCATGAGATTGATGCTTACATTTTTCACCTGCTTTTAGATTAAAAAAGATCAATGAATATTTTAGCAGTTAGAATATTGCCAAAACCTCGGTAGCTTCAGTGTAACTGTTGTAAGGTATGGAACACAGTTTGCTGGCTATAAGTCTTTGCTGTAGCATGGTGCTTTATAAAGTGCCAGAGTAAATGTCTTTTAACTTGTTTCAGACATTGGCCCTGTTTGTTCATAGACTGATAACTGTTTCTAGTATGCTCATTGAACTTGCTGGAATTTTTGTTTACTTATAGTCTTCGTTTTCCCCAAGAGGAGGAGAGAGGAAAGAATATATTCCTCATGTGGTCAGCATATTTTTGAGTATTTATGTGAGTTCACCATCTTGATTTCAAGTCATGAATTTGTTTTTACATGCACAAGCATGCATATTTACATGCATTATTTATCCAATTGACTTTAAATTCCATTAAGTTCCAATGAGTAGGAGAAAGATTTTTGTCTTGGGCATTTTTTATTTCTTTTAATTTTCTAGTTACGTTATTTTGTTGGTTTATTTATTTTTTTAACTGTTCAGTCTAAGGCTTGTAAAGGTTGATTTGCTCCTGAACTGCTTTGTTCCCAGACATTGCCATCTTCCCCAACTACCACCAAGTCCTCTCCATCTGATCCCATGACCACCTCCAGAGCCAATCAGGTACAGTATCATCCTACCATCTACACCATACTTTTCACGGGTGACAGCTTGCAAACTGGAGAAAAAGATATGGTGGGTTAAGGATTTATTCGTTCATTCACATATATACACCCATAACCATAGTTATCTAACTCTTGTTAGAAATTGGCAAGTTAAATGGAAAATATTTTGCTTCTTTTAATTTATTTTGGTGGGCTTTGTTAAAATCTCTGATGAAAGCAAAGTATCTTTTAAAATAGTTGGTTTTGGTTTTTTTTCCATTTGATAAATTGCAGGGATACAAAACTGGTGTGTTTGTAGATAGAGTAATTCTTGGTTTATATATGTTTGTGTATATATGCACACACATATTTACTTCCTGGATCAGTTTTAAATTATAGTAGAATTACCCCTAAACCCATGCTTAATAGCTGGAAATTAACCCAGGAATGGCAAATAGATTTCTTTATTGCAGAATTTTGAAATGTGTTTGTGGACAGTAACATAGGGGCATTGTTTAAATATAAAAGTATTTTAAATGAAAATTTATTGATGAAGAATGAAGTAAAATTAAATCTCTCTAAAACCATGTTAAACATATCTAAGTAAGTTTAATTCATATCTTATTTTTAAATGCATATACTGTCCTTTTAGCAGCCTGTTAGTTTTACTCATTTATTTTTATTTTAATTGGAAAAGTTAATGTCCAGTTGATTGTGTCCACAAATTATCATATTATTTCTCTTCCCTATGAAAACTGTAAAAATTGCTACATGCCATGCTTTTAATAACTCATTCATGCTTAAAAAATACCTTATTTTTGATACACTGGTAAACTTAATATACTTTGTGTTCAAATAATGTAAGTATTTAGTATATGCTAAGAGTTCCCACAGTCTGTTTCAGTTAGCTGAATGTTGCTATCAGATCTTGAATAAATAATATCAGATATAAGAAAAGTTTCTGTCACAAGCTTATTTCCCCTGGAAGTTAACACTGTTGTTAATTACTGATTTTCTGATATTTTTTTAACGGCTTAAAACTTGCTGGTGTATGAACAAACAATTTCACATGAACAGAAGAATATTAAAGCATTATACCTTTGATCAACACATGGCATTTATTGAAGGAGGTGTCAAGAACAGAAAGGAATGGAATTTAGAAAGAAATTGTACAGATAGAGGAACTACTAAGAAAAATATAGGTTGTAATATCCTTGACTTCAATTTGAAAGCCTGTTTCATCAGTCTGCTTCCATTCCAGCAACAGTTACTTGGCTTCATCATCATTAAATGACAAAGATAAAATCTTGGCCAACAGCTAGGGATGTTTTATGGGCTCTGTTCAGATTTTATTCTCTCTCTCTTAATTTTAGTATTTTGTTTATTTTAATTAGAAGGTTTTGAAAATTAGTGCAGAGACTGTTTTTTAAAGGGTTCTTACTATTTTTCTTTTCTTTTACACTTTCTTTTTGATTACAACTATATCCTGATAATCATTATTTAGAGAGGAAGAAGTGCTTTAATTTACAGGATAAACAATGTGAGCGTGTTAATTAGAGAAGCACCTATTTTGCATCTGTTCTATGAATTTTATTTTATCAGAATTATAGTGTAGTGTGTAAACTTTAAATGACTTTCCAATAGCTAAAAATGCTTATGTTTACAGAAAGTAGTTCTGTGAGAATATTGTCAAGTAATATAGCTAAATTCACAAGCTAAGTGACATGTATGCTTTGTGTCTTGTCTATATCCCAAAGTACGTATTTTAATGTATTTTATTCATAACCTGTGTTCAATTCAGTTTTTACACAAGTAATCAAGACCTTTTTTGAACAGCATCAGAACTGTATATATGAAGAAGAGTAATGAGTTCCTTAATTGATTTTGGGAACTGCTTTTATTATTAACCATTGAAACTCATACAGGTTTATGATTATTTTATTCCTTCTCGTATTTTTGAGTGATTTCTAGCCATTCCAGCAGGAAGCACAAAGCACATGATAAGGCAATAAAGGCCTTTCTGTTCATTCTAGTGATAAGTGACATCACTGGCAATTGTTCCCAGACTGTAGTGGTGATTAGCATTCAACACCCGTGTATCGACAAGTATCTGCACTGCGGCTGTCACATGGAAATAGGTTCCAACACAATGATCTCAAACCTGTCCGTAGCCATGTAAACACCCAACAGGAGAGTATGAGAGAACAACAATAAATGTTTTGTTATGATATATGGCTGTGTAAGATGACTCTCAATAGAAAATAATCGTTCAGGTATGGGTTTTCTCACAAAATGTTATATTATGATAACACAAGCGAGCTTAGTTAACTAGATGGATGTCCAGAAATTCAGTGTTAAGGTGTAAGATAAATCCACAGCACAATCTGTTGTGTGGATAAGGTAGCATATTAGGCTTAGGATCATTCAATTTTCTGTAAGATTTTAATTGTGAGAAGATGATGTTTTATATTAAAGATTAGGTGATTAAGCAAGCATTAAGCAATACTTAATGCTGAGTTGCTGTTAGGGTGATATTTTTAAGCTGGGTTGGAGGATTCCCCCATCAGTCATTGCAATTAGAGAACTGTTGAGTCTGTGCTTTGATGAGAACAGCTGATGTGAGACTTGTGCTGTACAAGCATGTCAGTTGTGTTCCCCTCACAGAGCCTGAAAAATTTCTAGACATACTTTTTAATACAAGAAGAAAATAGCTCTGCCAGCAGAGGTCAGAGGAAGCTAGGCAGGAAATCTGGTTTGTATTAGATCTTCCTTTTAATGACTCACTTTGCCTCCATTCAGATGAAGTCATAACTCCTTTGTATGGGAGTTTCAGCTTTTGACAAATTGTTTTTGGAAAAATCCAGTGTTTGTGAACTGCTTGTTTTATGATTCTCAAGAAGAGGATAATCTCTGAGAATGCCTTATCTAGTGGAAGAAAAGTTTCTTTAGAATTACCAGGTTTTGTATTATACTGGGTTGCCTCAGGTGCAACAGAAACCTCTTCACTCTAAGTGTTTTTCTCTTTAGTGCTTTGTTCCAGGAAGTTTTACATCTGTCAATGTTATTCTTGTAAATGTCTTGTTCATGTTTTCAGTGGAACTTCCTTGGACCTTTATTCAAATTAAAAATCCATATAATGCAAACTTCCCAAGGAAGAAAGAACCAAAGAGGCAATAGAATCAGAGGCAATGGAATTTCCAGTAACTCTTTTTCCCCCTTCTGTCTGCCTGTTGCTGAAACAAACTCAATCTTTCTATACTTTCAGACAATGAGGTTCTGTGTTACACCCTCACACACTTTGTCAACTTTGTTTGTAGCCAAACACTGACGGACATATAGCTACAGTGGTGAAACTGTTCTGCTGATGCCCTGGAGCTGGCAGAATATAGCTTTACTTTTATTACCGGGAGGAGGAAATCAATTTGACTTCTCCAAAGTACACTTCAAGAGGTAGTTTCATCTCTAAAGTGATAAATAATGCACTAAACATCATATAGAACATGCTTGCTTTTCCTCTGTAAAATCTTGTAAAGGTATAAGTTTTAATTATTATTTTAACAGTTAAGTGACTTTAGATAGACCAGTATTTCTAGAATTAAACTGTTTACATATTTTTATTCATTTACAAGATTATATTTCCTTTTTTATCTTCTTGGTTTACTGATGTTTCTCTAATTTTAGAGGGAGAAACACATAAAGCTTTTATTTCTTCTTTGCCTATTTGATATATATCTGTAAAGGACACATGTATGTCTCCTTCTCCAGTCCTCCCTTTTTCCATGAAATTGGTACCACTGCTGACCTTTGCTACTGGCTTAAGAGAATAAAAACCCAAAACACAGATTTATACTTATTAATGAGTCAGGCGAGTGATGAGTAGGAGTCCTTCTCCCTTGCCTTACAATTTAGACAGTCTTAAGCTTAGCAATAAAATAGGATTTATCATAGCAAACTTTGAGTCAATAACTTACTATATAAACCCTTTATTTTTACTTTTTTTAAAGCTCTATTTTTTTCCCCATGGCATTTGTATTTTTTACAATTTAAAAAAAATTATACCTTCTATTTCGCTGCTTTGTTATTGCACCTGAAACTCCTATTTTTATAATTTAGTACAATGTAATATAAATTTTATGGAGTGCAGATAGGTGTAGATTTTGTTCATTCAGTCCTCAGGTTTGTTTTTTTTTTGTTTGAACATACCTTCCTTATCTTGTTGCTGCAATATCTGTAATAAATAATACTTTTCAACCTTTTCACATGATGGGACTGAGCCAGTGTTCCTGGTACTGCCTGTACTCAGCAGGTATGGCACAAACATATGGCTATTAAAATCTCGGTATTTTGAATTTGTACTTTTGGTTTGTATTATCTCTTCATTTTATGCCAAGTCTATAGTTTGCAATGTGATATAATAGTACACATACAACTAGAGATTGGGAGATTAATTGATGCCTCTAAATTGTAATGATCAATGCACCTAATCTCCCTCTCTGACTTTAAATAACCACCCTATCCCTGTTTGTAAAATTGCTTGCAGAAGTTTCATCTTTTCATTCCTCACAGAAAGTTAGGATCTGAAAATAAAGGCAGTCTGTAAAGCATACCAACATATTTTAAAGGGTTTTTGAACTCATATTTGATATAAAACTTCTTGTGGGAAGTGGAGGAATAAATAGGAAAGAAAACTTTGTTTCAGTCTTCTGTTATCAGTAGGATTTTTAAAATATGTATAATAAACAACTTCAAATGATAATTTTTTTATCAGTACTTTAATCTTAATGCCCAAATACTGAATTTTAATGATGATTCCAGGATAGTCAATAGCCATTGTAGGCCAGTGAGATATTATCTCTATTTGCTTTTGAAATTTAATATGAGGCTTATTTAAGATATTGTGTCTTGGATATTTTAACTGTAATATTAATCTATTTTTTCTCCCTGATTTTATTGTCAATTGTTACAGTAGGGTTGAGAAAATCTGTTTTCTTTTGAGGTTTTTCACATATTGACTAATGCTGGATGGATCACTTGATCTTTCCAGATCTCAGTATTGTGCATTAAAATGTCAAAGTCAACATAAAATTATTTAGCATTCTTATGAAAGGTGCTATAGAATTAAAAATTTGATATAACTTTGATTACTAAGAATATTTGCTGTGGTAATTCTGTGAGATAACAATTTGATCTTTTGTCAACCTATCTGATTTGTCACTGATAAATGCGACCATTTTATTTACTTCCAGATGATCCTGTTGATGATTTACAATACAAACCTAATATTCTGTTTGAAAGAGACTTTATCTAATAGACAGTGTTTTATATGGACCATGACTAAAGTATTTAGTGAACCACCTTGTTTTAGTTTAATAAGACAGAGTTCCTTTTTTGATTACAGGTTGCCTATGGCACACTCTGGATAGCACATAGTAAATAATATTTGAAGCAGTATATCTAGAAAAGGTTTGGAAGAATTAATCTCCAGTTCATGTGAGAGGATTCCAGCAGAGGTTCCAGTGGTTTAGATGTAGCATTTCGTGCTCCTTTTCAGCTGGAATCCTTCATTTAATGTCTAGACTCTAAGCAGAATTAACCTACCCTCCATGGACTAACTGTAGACTTTCTTCGGGTCCTCATGTAATGTAATAACATTACTTGTAATATATTTCTTCTGTCCTTTAACAATTTTTCCAGTATTTTGTGCATCTGAGCTCGGTGCTTGTTTGTATTTTTTCCTTAAAATAGATACTTAAATTATATAAAGACATTAAAATAACAATTTAAAAAATCTTATATGCAAAAAGGTTGGGGGATTTTACTCTTCTTATTGTCTGTTTCAATTTTTCCCCTTGGGACAAGTATGTAGGTAATAATTTGAGTTCATATTCTGAATTAGTTTCCCTTTTTCTCTCACACTGCACAACAATTATAGGGGTCACTGTTTACTGTTCCTGTCTTAAAGGTAGAAGAAATGTCAGGAACATTGCTGAGAAATGGGGAAAGATGTAGATTCTCACTGCTAAGTGTCTGAATACTACTGACATGTCATTCATAAAACATCATAAATGACCTGCCAGTTGCAGTCCTGTAAATAAAAATGTGATTCCATGTTCACGTATCTTGTTTGGATTTTATGCTGGATAATAATTATAATTATTTAGTTTCCTATTTCATCCCCTGTCACCCTGATTTTTTCAGCCTTCTCTTCTGTTTCACAGTTTCATGTTTTAGGTTCTTTCTCACACTCTGGTTTGTAGACACCAGCAAATGTTTATCATAACTTCAAGGTAGTTTTCATTCCTGTTCTTAGAGATATGGACAGCTGATGGACAGTTGTCCTGACCAATGGGATGGGCAGAGGCGTCAACCTTCTCCCCCAATCCCTGGCCTTTGTAGAAATACTATATAATGGAGTCAGACTTTCAAATAAATGTAGTTCTTAGTTCATGCCTTCTAATCAAAGTGTGAGTGTGTGTTTATATGTGTGTGATGAACAGCGTCAATCCCCCCTTCAAAAAGATACATGTTCTCAGTGAAATGGGCAGAATGCCACTTCCCTTCTATTAAAGTGGATAAATGTCTTAAATCAATATCTCCTCATGTTTTAAATTCTACGTGGTTGTTAGATTTTGTTGTTTATCCCCCTATAGATAAAAATCAGGAGGTTAAAAAATCCAAAGCAAAGCCCCCATATATAAAAGTAAAGCTTAAAAAAGAGAAACCGTGTGTTTGTAAAGACTTAGATGATTTAGAAAACATAAAAATCTTACGGTAGTGTGACTTTATGAAGCCTGCTTTTGATTCAAATAATTTATTTTTAAATCACTGTCACTTCAGTTAAGATGCTGAGTTCATTACTGTTTAAAGTACACTTACGACTTGTTGGACACACACACACACACACACACACACACACACTCACTCTGGTGAGAAGACATGAACTGTCTATTACAAAATCTGACTCCACTTTTATAGTATCTCTACAAAGGCCAGGGATTGGGGGAGAAGGTTGACGCCTCTCCCCATCCCATTGGTCAAGACAACTGTCCATCAGCTGTCCATATCTCTAAGAACAAGAAATGTAAACTACCTTGAATTAACAAAAACATTGCTTCTATTTATAACACCCGTGTGTGAGAAAAAAACGTAAGAACTATGAAACTGTGAGACACACAGAAGGCTAAAAAATCAGGGCGACAATGACTTTCATGAGATTTATTGACTTTAAAATATTTTGTAGTTAGCATGTAAAAATATAGTGCTTTTTTGGATTGAATGCATTCTATTAAAATTTGTAGGCTTACCGTCTTGACTTATTTGAGTTGTTTGAGTTCAAAAATCTCTCACAGTAATTTATGATGTTTTTTCATTTAAGGATATTTGTAGATATGATATCTAGGTTTTGGTGTTTTTCCATGTTGCCATACTAATAAAAGATCCTATCTGCTTTGGAAAAAAGATCATTAAATATATAAAATGTGGAGAATACACATTTTTCTCTTTGCCAAAATACGATAGAGGTTTTCAAATATCCTTTGTCAAGGGATGTTTAATTATTTCATGGTTTTTGTTCCATTTTAAATATAATTCCATTATCAATACAAAATTAAAATAAATAGTGGGTTATAAAATTCCAGATATATCCATGTTCATGCTCCATCCCAAATAAGCTGGAGTGAAAGTTGGCAACATGTTTCTCTGTGATCTAACCAAGGTTAGCTGTGACTGAGTTCTTAATACTCAGATTTGGTATGGTAAATGTACTATTTTATTCAGAACTATGATTGGGTGGAAAATCCAACCATATTCTGAGGTATACAGGCAAAGAGTCACTTAGTGCCTTCTTCGCTGTTTGAACAACCTAGAGAAAACAGAAAAGCCAAGCAATTTCCAGAATGCAAATCTGGATGACTTTTTGGTTGTTTCTCTGCTGCATAATCAGTCACATAAAGATTTGGCTCCAAGTTTTCGATTATTTAGAATTTAATTTAGTTGCTTTTAGGGAGTTCAGAATTTATGTGATCAAGGGTTGTATGAGAATGTGAAAAGAAACATTGAGCCTGTAGAGCTTACTGTCACACCAGGACAGATCCTGTACAGCAGACTGTAATGTAGAAAAGGCTATACCATGTTTTTGTGTCAGGTGTTAAGTTGAATGAGGCATGATTAGGCCTGGCCCTAGAAGATGCTGCTCGTTAGTTAATTGGGTTTTTTATGCTACCTGTAATATTTTTATTTTCACAAGCTGTTTGTAGCTATAGTGCAGCACTGCACTTCACTAAATGCTAGGTGCATTGTCTGTCTTCTGCATGCTTTGAGAATTCATCAGCTGATAAGTCATAGATAGATGTGAGACAAACCCACCAATTTTAGTAGGTCTCTGCCTGATTTGTGTGAAAAAGGAGTGTTCTCTGTATACAAATCATAGAAGCAGGTTGACGTATTGCACTCTAGGGAATAAGAGGTAGGAGGTTTTTCCTTTTACAGAGATTAGCTGCATCTGTTGAGACTTTTGCCTGAAGCATTGCACCCTAGATTTCAGATAGTCTATATCAATAACAGTGTGCCACTGTATCTTATTCAGTAATATTATTCTCTAATTTTGTGCTTATAGACATTTTCACATTTGTTGATTTTGGGTTTGGTGGTTTGGGTTGGATTGGTTGGTTGATTAGTTGTTTTTTCCCTGGAAGCAAATTAGACCTCCTGCAAGTAATAGCAGATATTAAGCGTCATAGTTTGCAAATAGTGGATCAATGGGACTATTGTCACTGTAGACTCCTAAGTCCAAAGGTTCACTGGTCTGTTACCTGCCAATGATTTACATTTGAATCTTTGCAGCCTCGAAGAGTATTAGTCTGGGGGTACAGAGGGTCTGCTGCCTGTTTCTTCTGTTTTCCCCTGCTTCTCAAATGGCACCTCGCTGAATGTACCCTTAGAGATCAAAGCCTTGCTAGACTATTTTTTCCCCCTTACGTTATCAAAGAATAACACACTTATACGTGATAAATTACTGATTCAAGTGATTTTACTACCTGTGATTTGGATGGGGTTAGAAAAATATGGTTGAGATTTTTATTTCCTTCAAGTTTCTGGAAGCCTGCACTTCCATTGCAGTGTAAATTCTTTTTCATGTTTCTAAGTAGCTTAGTACATGATCTCAATGCTTCTCTGCTTTTTAGATCTTTTATTGTCCACTTAACAAATTTGTAAATGCAGTGAGAATTGACTTCATTCTCTTAATAGTAATTGTTGTAATTGTGATAATAAATTAACAGCTGCCCCCTATCTGTGAGATAGTGAAATGCAGTCTCCATGTGGGCTCTTTTATAGTGTTACAGTTAGGGAATTAAACTGGTTTATGAAATAGATTAGACTATGATTAATGGCATTCTATAGTAAAAAGTACTGAACCAAAATTTAATACCTTAAGATCTGCAGACGTGTGCACATGTATAATTAAGTAATGCAGAAAAAAAGAGAAATCAAGTCAAAAGATAATCACTTCCTTGCAGAAAATTTATTTGTAAGAATAAATTTAATTTAAAAAAAAAAAAAGCTATAAGTATAGTCTAGAAACAGTATTATCACATTGTTTTAGAAACAGAAGGAAATACCAGTTTTTCATCAAAGACATTTCATAGGTTGTATTTCACTTGTATGCCAGCAATTGAGAGGCTGCTTTATAGAAATTTCTGCTTTAATTATGGCATAAGTAATTAGATAATAAATGATGCACATTGCCTTAGCAGTCACAGAAAAGACTGATTGGCTGTATACAATGTGTGTGTTTACTCTGATGGTTGTCTTTACTGCATCCAATTTCAAAATAAACTGAAAGTTTATTATTTTGCATTAATAGGAACACAGGTGAATCAGGGTAAGAAAAGGATGAGACTGCAACTTTGATAGGATAAAAGTTATGTTTTGAAATCTGAATTTAGTTGAGATTAGAATAATTTATAAAGCATTTATTGAACTCTATCTAAAAAGTCTTTACTGTAATAAGGATCACAGTGAACATTTGTTAAATAGAAAAAAAAGGACAAATGTATTGTGAAATCAAAAAAGGTTAGTAAATCTATTGATTTCCTCACCTCCATCTCATTTTTGAGACAGAGCTTCTATTATTTAATTTTTCTTTTCATATTTTTCAGTATCTTTTCTCTAAAAATAAAATTGTCAGCTGTGGAAGCAGAACAATGTGTATATAGTGTGCATAGGAGTTGAGATCAGGGCAAAAGTTTAGATGCAAATTATTTTTCATTGTGTCTTAAAAAGAGATATTTAAAACAAATTAACTCAGATGCTTCCTTCAAATTTACTCTAAGGCATTTTTCCGTGTTAATGCACACATAGTATTACACATTTGTAATACAGTTATAAAAACATGTAATGTAAATACGTAAATACAGACGTATTTGTGCCCCACAGCCTTAGTTTGCGTAAGGAGTAATTTCTTTTCCCACATGAACATTTGCGTGAGCTCATTATCTACGCAAAATTATTATTAGGTGTAAGTTAGCTATATTCAACTATTGCCTGTGCCTAGTGCTTGTCTATAGATAGTTTGCCTTAATGAAATTTGTCTCCCATTGTATGAGAAATATAACTCAGAGAACAGATGTGTGGAAACAATATGGTTTGCAAATCTGTGGTTTAGTGATAAATATATACAGATTTCCTACCGATCTACGTATGTATGATCTAAATCCAGGATCTTCACATTTAACAAGGAGGATGCAATTGTGTCTTCACTTGTCTCATCATTATAGGGATTTTTTAATAAGCTAAGTTGACTTTGATAACTGACCTAAGTTAGCACCTATCAAACTTTTTGCTTCTGCTAAATCAGATAATTGGTAGCTTCTATCTTGTCTCCACATATTCCAGTATTGTTTTGTCACAGCAGTACTTCTGGTTTCCTCAGGGCTATCTTGGTTAAACACATGTAACTACGTCTTTTCTTACCTCTATGTGTAACTAAATATAGACTGGATATGGAAGATACTTCTCAGACCAAAATTATACTATTTAGATTACCTAATACTATTAAGAGCAGATATCTAGTTTCCAAGAAAGGTTGGAGAGTCCCTTGAAATAATTTTGTAACAGACTGTAGGTTTTATTCCTAGATTTTTGATTTTCATTTGGTCCATACATCAGACTTATTTTTGATATGATTGCAGCTGGGAAATTCTAAGACAAGATGGACCTGGGAGGAAGTGGGGGCTCCAGTCATTGTGTCTGTAGAGAGTACAAATATGTGCATGTTTTTCATATGGACTCATTTGGGTTTGTTTTTCCTTATTGGTTTTAAAATCAGCTGAATTGCAAAAATATGATTTAAAGAGGCACTGCTGAATAAGTAGCTTCTCTACTCTCTACCTAAGCTGGAGCTCTTCACTAGATACTTAGTGCAAGAGGACTGCTTCTACTTACAAGTAAATCAAGTATTAGGCATTCTTGCATAGCAGTATATATTTATAGTACAATACTGTGTGTGCATATTAAAGTATCTATAGTAGTGATACGTATTCAAATGGATTTGGATTTGCCGCACTTACTTACTGTTCTGTAAGTTTTTCTCTTCAATCGAATGTCTGTGGGAATGGTGAGAAGGTCTTTCGTTGTTTTGTTTTTTGGGTTTTTTGGGCATTTTTTAATTGTTGTGTTTAAGTTAGATAACATGTTTAAAATATTCTTCCTTTTAAAAGCTATTTGGCTTTGCCATCTTATCATGTGTTCATATCTAAAGAAAAATGGATGTTTTCAGAGAAAAAAACTCATAAGAAAAATACAGTTTTTAGGAAAACTTTTGATCATTAGCTTTGTGTCAGTTTTCCTTTTTAATTTTTTTCATAGTGAAAAACACCATGAAGCTATTAAAAATTTGTTGGTAGGGCAAACAAAAGAATAAATATGCTCTTATTTTCACGGACATGAGACATTAATAGGCTTTCCACAAGGATTTTAATTAATGTATGTTTCCCCTTCCTTTTTATGGAGAACAGAATAATAACCTCAAAATTTTAATTACAAATAGTGTAGGAGGGGATGTTAGGGTTTAGTATTTTATTTTACGGTCATGAAAACTCAAAGGTGTTCATAAGGACAAAAAACATTCAGCTAGTTACACTTCGACTGCCTTCTTTCAATATCTACCATTTTTTTAATCCCACAGATTCTCACTTAAAACTTCAAATCTCAGAAGATCAGAATATGATAACTGTGATAACAAAATTGGGGACTATTTGTGAGCATGCAAATAATAAATATAGAAATAGACAGTGTATTTTAAGAAAGGGACTAATGACTGTCATGTTTTCTGAGCACTTTACTTGCTTCCTTTGGGAATCGCAAACCTGATGATACAAGTAACCATAAAGTTCCTCCTGCTGATAATCTAGCTCTCTCTTTAGGCCTCCCCCAAAAGGATCTCAAAGAGCTCTGAGCAAGAAAGAAATATCCCTTTTTTAAATGGTCATAATAAATCCTTATTTTCCATGCCATAGAATTGAAATGGTTCTGCTGATTGATCTTAATTCCACATCTTTTAAAAGAGAGGTCTCTTGCAGATGATACAGTTGATAACTTAAATTTTGGTCTGAATTGCCAAATGGTTCCTGAATTATTGTATTGATTTCTACATATCTTGTAGAAATCAACTGTAGCAAAGATCCTCTGAAAACAAAATAAAACTCTTATCCTTCTTTTGTCCTGTCAGTCCTACAGGTAGATTAATTTTAAAATGCAGTTTTCAGAGACTGATTTTCAGTATTCTTACCAGTGATGCTGAAACAGGATTTCATATTTGGATTTAAATCCTAAATTAATTTAGAAAAAGTTTAGCATGTTGTTAAAATAATGTGATCTGGCCAGCATTGTCAAAACATAAAAATCTCAATGTCTTGCTAATATCCTGGGTTTAGGTTTTCCAACGTTTCAAGTTTTAGTCAGTTTCAATGAAAAGTGTCATTGACAGAGAAATGGCAAGTCCCTTAGCACATTTCTATTGGCTATTTCCTCTGAATTTAATTAAATTACATAACTAATGCATATAGTTTTCTGCATTGATTCTTTTAGAAGAACATAATTGTGTATTCTAGCCATATTTATCCAAGTTTACATTGGAAACTGTGCACTGTTGATAGCTGTGATGCTTTGTAATGTTAACAGTGTATCTTCATCTTGAAAACTTGCGCAACAGTCGAAGGGGTATTTCAACAGCCATTCAAAGAAAAAAAAAAAAAAGAGAACACTCTCCTGGAAGTCAATGGAAGATTGGTTCTTAGGTGCCTGCTTGTAGGCTGTCCAAGATTTTTTTATTAACATCTGAATAAATCTCTTGTATGTGTTAGCCACAGGATTTCTTCCAATGATTGCTTCTCATCAAGTGCAAGTTTTCTAGTTAAAATACAGCGTGTCATTCAGAGCAAGTTTATGGCTGATCTGCTGCTGGGGAGTACCTGTCCAGCTCATGCATGCAGTCTTTAAGGATTCTCTTGAGGAATGCAGAAATGTCCTATTAATTTATGTATTTACCTTCTGAAGCTTGGTCAGGAAAGGAGCCAGTGCAGTGCTTCTTTGGACAATGAGTTAATAGCTGTGTGGAGCCAAAGTAACATCCACAGATCTGTGACTGGGAAAGCACAAAAAAGGGGGATGCACTCTCTTTGCCTCTCTGTCTGTCAAGAAGATCAATCAACTTTTAAAACTGGGGTGGAGTTTATGAGTTCATAAGTTAGCTCCTGCCTAATGTAAAACAGTGGGAGTTTTAGTGATACTGTCAGGGAGGCAGATTTGGTTTTAAAATAATGTACATTATCTACATTTTATGTCAATTATTTTGTATTGAGAAGTGTTTTTTTCAGCAGTTCCAGTAATGAAATTACATTTTATGGTTTCTTCCAGTTAGAAGTATTGCAAATTGCTATACTTAATAGTTCTGTAAATATTCATGCATTTTTGAAACCCATCCTTGAATCTGTGGAGTGTTGGCAGGTGTTCATAGAACACCATGCAACAAATTATATAAGAAAGAGAAAAAAGGGAAATTTTAGATAGGGTGAGGGGAAACTATGGTGATTCTGAATAGAGAATAGGGTTAACATTCTACCATCACTGAAGGTTTAGTCAATACTGGACAGAGCTGTTAGTATTCATGCTTTCTGTCTTTTTAAAGATGTTTCAGCTGAACAGTGGCACAGCCAATATGGATGTCTAATTTTCTACGTATACTGAATTCTCTGCAACTGAGTGAAAATCTATTAGTTTTTTCTCTTGTGTAATTTAGTTTGTAACCAGATCATTTTTTCTTTTTTTAATTATAAAAAAGTGAAAAGTATAAATGAAGCTTCTCAAAATACATTACACTTCTTTGCAAATGTAATTTGAAGCTCATGAAACATTAATGTATTAAATATGCAATGTTGTTTTTATGCTACTGAGAAAAAAAATTAGAAAAGTTACGTTTCTTCTCTATGTTATTAAAACTATGTATCATAGAGAATTCATGGAGGAGTTGGCTTACTCCATTCCCACAGTTTTGAATCATGTTTTCTTGAGGAATACTTATGAAGCTACTAAGATTTTTATGTGTACATATGTGAGTGTAAAATTTTAATAATACTTTCTTCAGGACTAGATAATCTTATAAAATCAGCCACCTGTATAACCAACATTGTTTCAGCAATTATTCTTTCTGTGTATGCAACTTGGCTGTGCACACATTGTGCTCTTGAGAGAAGAAGCCTTCCTATTTATGAGTTAGAGCCTACACACACTGGTGACAGAAGGGTAACTAAAGCAGGCACCAGAGAATATTTTTCTTGTTTCTTTAAACATGATTTGCTAGTTCCTTGCTGTGAAAAATTTGCATTCCAAATTACATCTTTAGTTAAAAGCATGAAAGAAAAATCTTGATGTTCATACTTTAAAGTGGGCAGAATTGTAATTAGGTAGTTACTAAAAGAAGTGGGAGTGACTTAAGTGCCTCAAAGAGTCAAGGTTTAATATCAAATGCTAATTGAAAAATAGTATTGATTTAAGCCAAAAGAGCAATTTGTGCAAAACATCCTTACACAGTCTTATCTCTAGTAAATATTTCTCCTGCTTAGTTCTGACTTTCTAAGCCTTGTGATTTCAGATGTAAATTGTTCCTGAGTATTTAAGTTGAAGTTAAGTTTCTATTGCATGATAGTTTTCGTGAGTAAAATGAAATGATAAATGCAACATCAGCTGAGAGAGGAGGTCTAAGAACTGGAGAAATCTAAACACATGTGATAAACAGTGGTATCAGTATCAGACCAAAATCCTCCTGCAGTGTACCAGCAGATAAAGCCAAACATCTTAGAATATCTGTTTGCTCTGTCAATTCATTATATTCGTAATAATCTAGTATGATTTGAGACAAAACTCAGAGTTACAATATTTTTTCAGTGGATCAAGTTAACCTTGAATTGTCTTGGCACAAAGAGGCAACATAGGGAAGCAGCAAAATTATATTAATCTGGGAATAATTGCAGGCAACATTTATGAAGGGAATACTACAAGTATATGTACTGCTTTTGATGAGAAGAAAATCATAGTAGCACAAACATGACTAGAAAAAGAAAAAGTGCATTATTTTGAAAAACAAAGTAGCAGCTAATCTCTTCCCATGATCCACTGCACTTGTTCACACAGTATTTCGGTTCTAGACTTTCTTTTGTAGAAAGAGAGAAACTGAATTGGTATGACATTTACAGAAATTAAACATAGAGAAGATGATAATTTATGGTCTAGGCTTATTTACATGATGATCTAGCTAAATTTACAAAGAACTGCTTTGCTTCTTATGGATGTGTGCCTGTTTTTGTAAATAAGTATAAAGTGGACTATCAGAAAAATGTCTCTAAAAGATATCTCTATTCCTTCTAAGAATTTTCTCTGAAGCCAAAATGCATAATCTGGAACTGAGCAATCAGGAATTTGTTCAATGCACCTCTGAAAAAGTAAATTCATGTTTCAGCAAATGCATGAATACAATACAGAACCCAATCCAGAGATACTGAAAATATTGAGAGAAATTCCAGTAGCTTCCTTGAGGCTATGTACGTGCAGTAAGTAGAGATTTGCTGCGTAAGACTCCTGTTGGAGGCTGAGCCCGAGTCTGACGTGAGCAAACATCTGTCCAGGGCAGCCTAGCGTGGCTGCCTGCTGTGTATGTGGGGTGACTCGTGACCTTTCAGCAGCTTGTGCTGCCTTGAACTTGCGGTTCTCAGTGGCTGTGTAGCCAGGGCCTTCCCAGGAGCTGCCTGACACAACAGGGCATGGCTGTGAATTCTAAGTGCATGCAGGCACCGCCTTGCCTGTAATGAATTCAGTTGTCTTTCTGCTTGATTTCAGTAGAACTTCCCTCAACTCTTTAGTTGATCCTAATTTTTCTCCCAGATTTTTGTTATAGTGCCACTTTGGATTAGGATGGATGGTATGGGACTACTCACAAGCCTAGTGTAGCAGTGGGTTTATCCTGTCACACAAAAAAAAATCCTAGGTGATCTTATTTCTCACTGACTGCTCTCTACAGGAATCGGTGTGTTCAGACTCATCAAGTCCAAGCCTGTAGTCCTATGAGCAGCTAAAATAGAATGAAGTTTTCAGACATAGAATCCAGAGGCCAGAGGGAGTTTTTAAAACAATTAATGAGCAAGAAGACAGGAAAAAAAAAAAAAAAAAGAAAAATACATGAAATGGAATGTATCAATTTACAGTTTTAAGGAAATGCAGCTATTAGTTTCAGAGACTAAAATGTAGAATTGCGACAAATTAGGATGAATTTGTTCGATTAGATGGAATCTTTTATGTAAAGTGTTTTTCTGTTAAGAAAAAAATGAACTGACATTAGATAAGTAGATGAAAGATTTAATGGAAGGAAAAAGAAAACCGTTACAGAAGATTCATGGAATGAGTTATGATTACACTGTTGAAAATAAAAGAGGGAAAAGGAAACCTGAATAATAGATTAAAAAGATCCTTGATTCATTAATCTCTGTGCAATCTCTTAGAAACATTTATGTAAGGTGGAATAAACAGAAGCTGATGCATTTAGATATTTCCACTGTTGAATTGTTGGGTTTGTTTTTTCCAAGTTTTGATGCTATTTTATATAATCAGTAATATTTCTGCTGTGGTGTAATTTAGTGCAGGCATGTATCATGCCATCATGGGAAACTTGAAACCTAAAACCATTTTTTTCCAACCTTCTTAACACATAGCTACTCTAACTGGTGTAACAGCCATGTCAAGTCCTAATTCTTGCTAGCTAGCCTGCTTTTCATCCTTCCACTACATTTATCACCGTAGACTTTGTATTAGTTGGGTGTTATGTACGGTGTGAGTCTGTGATTGCCATACCCCTAATTCTAGAGACTGTGAGAAATGATAATATAACTAGACCAAATATTGTCACAGAGAAGGCAAAAGAAATAAAGCAGAAGAAAAGTGAAAGGGTGGGAACTTTGCCATGGGTAGTTGGAGGTCTTTACATCAGAGGACTGAGAATGAGAATTGGGAAGACAGGACACGGCTAGTAGTGCAGATTTGGTCATGGTCCTTCTTCCCATTAAAATATTTAGCATGTATTGATATGCATTCATACCTGCTCAATGCAGATTATCTCTGTGCAGAGCTGGGGAGGATGAGAAGTGGCAGAGCATAATCACTGAACATCTGGCATTCCACAGTAGATTCTGCTCACTTAACTGAGCCAGGACTTTCAGTTTGGTATATCAGAGGACTTTTAGGCAATTCTGACGTGATATATGAATGCAGCATGGGGCTTATGCAAGTGGGCTGTCAATAAATGGAGAAGGTTTAGGGAATTAACTGATACAGGGTTTAGGAGTCTAGGATTTTTATGAGCTACTCATAGGGCAAAAGTTAAAAAGCAGTTTGAATTGTGTCTCTGGGCACAGTGGTGGAGATCCCTTAAGTACCAGTCCTCTTCCTCTGAAGGGTAGAGTTGCATCAAATCTCTAGAGATTTCAGAACTGCTCCCCAGTTTGAGCCCTTCTTACGCCTCAGGTTTCTTTGGATTTTGTCAAGGCTTTTAAAGACACGGTCATGTTTCACTGAAAATGAACACAGAGAAATTACTTTGTTTCTACTGTATTTGTTAGAGTTGGATGACTTTTGGGGGAAGTATACCTTTTGAGCCTGATTTTGAACTTGTCTATGCTAATGGGAATAGGATGAGAGTGATGCCTGTGGAAGTAATTAATTTTCTTTGTGAGTAAGCAAATGTCATAATTGCAGTCCTTAATTTTTATAAAATCTATTTGACGTGAAATAAAGGTTGAGTTACTTCCCTTTTTTCTTCCTATAGCATTTGAACAAAAATTACACGTACATGCTTATGCATATGTAAGTGTATGTTTATGATTGCTTTAGATACTCTCCTTTTTGCAGCACAAACTTGAATATAGCCAGGAGCATACACACAAACCTGGAAACCTAATCTTCCCGCATAGTGAAAGATACCATTATTGGATAGCTCAGAGCACTTATTTTGGGTAGCAGTTATGTTTCTAACTTCTGCATCCAAATCAGTTTCTGAACCTGTTATCTGTAAAAGGAAAATAAGTGCACTGTCCAATTTCCCTGACAAGTAGTTAAGTACTTTTTTTTTTAAATGGTGGTCATGCAGGTAACAAAACCAAATGATAATTTTTGATTTTTCAATTTCTGAATTTTTTTCCATCATTTTATACCTTTTAACTTAGTGACTCTATGGATTTTAGGCTTCAACAGAAAAAAAATTAATTGTTCGCAGTATTTCTTTTCTACCAGCACCTAGACTGCTGTGATCTATCTAATATGGTAAGGTACTGTGTTATTATACAGTACAACCAATGTTTGCCATAGAGAGTTGATATTCCAATATATGAACAAGGGAAAAATGTAGTGAATAAAAGAAATAGATGGAGAATCACAAACTGGTAGCAAGATTAATACTTCTAAATAATAATAAAAAAATCCTAAATATGTTTTGCTTTTAAAAATAATTATCTAAATTTTTAAATAAAATTTTCAGTTAGCTGTCACAAATACTAGAATGTTACAGCTGAATATCTCAAAATAATGCAAATGTTACTCTTCATTTCACGAAGAGCAGGATTGCTTACATTTTAAATACAACGAGTACAGATGCATTTATGTTTTGTTCAAACTGAATTTTCACTGGAATGTTATGTTTTTGTCCTAATATAAAATAGAGGCATACTGTTTAATTATTTAATCCAAATATATTTTTAAAAGATGTCCGGTATGTAAATATGTGAAAAATTAACTGTGGCCAGGGTTGTATTTGAAAGGGTATTATTGGTATATTCCTAAATTAATACCATTTAAGAGAGTTGCCAGTGAAAGAAACAATAGTCTGTTTCTAAATCGGATATTTAGAAAAGGGTTTCTTTATTTCTGAAGCAGACAAACATATGTAAATTCAGCACATTAAGTTCTTTGTTTTTTTTCCAAATGCATCATAATTTTTATGTTGTTTATAATGCTAAATACAAAAACTTGTCTGGAGAAGGAGGGAGTGGATAAGTAAGGAGAAGATCATTCTTTATCATTCCTCTGATTAGACAGATAATTTTGCTGAATAAGTAGAACTGTTAGTGGTGAAGCTAACAAACTTCTGTGTGTCAAGTGAGAAAAGTATCAGCTTCTGGTTGAGAAATTTTTTCTTGTTGCATAGAGAAGAATTCCTTTTAAATTTTGTGGCTGAATTAAGCCATTGCTTTATTTTACTACACCGATCCTTTAGAATAATTCCAGCTATTTCATATGTTGCATGTGTAACTATGATATTAGAGGTGCACCAATACTGCCCTGGCATTATGTATTCTATTTACTTCTGAAATCACATGTATGGTTATAAGAGTGTATTTTTGTACCTCCTTATGTTTTTAGGTTTTTCACTTAAATTTACATAAGCACTTACACCTGACTTGATCAGAATTATGCACATTGTTTATTGAAATCTCCCACAGAACCTGTTAGTATGTCTTAAACCAGTGGAGGCAAGTAAATGTTTTCTTAGTATGCAGCAAAAAACTATAATAATGAAAGCTGTACAGTGCTGCATTTTTGGAGTGTTAACAAACAAACAAACAAAAACAACCCAAAAACACCCCCCCCTTCCAAAAAAGATTTGCAAAAGTCTGGATAATTCTTCTATTTACCAATCAGTTAATGTATTTTGTATCTAGAACTGAAATATCTAACCCAAACTAAGAGTTGTTTTGTTCTTTTTATGATAGGAAAACTGAGAAACACTACCTTAAAATTACCAAATACTTTGAACTACCTTTAAAATTACTAGGAGGTGTCCTGACTTAAAACTAAGTCTGCCTACAAATATATATAAAATTGTATTTAGGTATTTATACAGTGATGTTTGTTTTTATAGGATTATTTAATGTGTGGGTGGACTAAATTATTTTTTAATACCCTCTTTCACGTTACCTTTAGAATAAGTCAGCACCTGATAAGTTTTTATTTATTCTATAGAACATGTTCTGTTTTGATGTCAATGAAATTCTGAAGAAATTAAAATTTATGTATATAATTTAAAACAATTCAATGCAAAATACAGTATGGTATATTATTTTTAATGTATATATTGTGTAAGTGGAAAATATAATAGTTTTTCAAGTTTCTAGTATGCTGGATTCTCAAAGATATGATTTTCATGCTAACATAACCATAACATAAATATTGAAGCTTTTTCTAGCCTTAAAAAAACTTATTTGTAGGGCATATGTTTTTGTTTGCAATTAGTTTGA
>WBMY01007374.1:239537-277037 GCA_013397315.1 Donacobius atricapilla | reverse complement strand
GAATGGACAGAATCGGTGATACGAGGGCCAACCGTATCTTACGAAACACAACTATTTATAGGCTTGTTTTGCTATAGGGAGGCTGGTGAACATGCTGAATAAGAATTACCTCAGTTCTGCAGCTTTCTATGTCTTTTTAATGCATTCTGTTTCAGGGTCACTTTCAATCAATATTTCATTTACTTACTGAGATTGAATGGGCGCTCTGAGACGCAGTGTGCTGTTTATCATAGAGATCGGACCCCTCACGCCAGCCCGGAGCGTTCCGCCGCGCCGGGAGCTGTCCGTTCAGCACCGCCGCGCTGCCGCTCGGAGCCGCATTGCCCTTTTTTTGCTTTTTCACCAGGAGCTTTCCTTTCAGCACCACAGCATTGCACTTAGACTTTTTAAATGGCTGCGTTCCTCTTTGGTCTGAAGAACAATTTCGTCTGCACTTCCCGTTATTGCTATTACCTGTAGGACTTTCAACCCTATTTCACCCTTGCCACCCTTTCCCCAAGCAGTTTTAAGGTATCTATTTCTGTGGAAGTCATTTTTCTCATTGAATGATCAGAAACAAAGATAAATCCTAACCTTTAACGGCTCATTCCGACTCATTGCTTACAGTAGATCTAAACTCTTTTTTCTGCTTATTCGATTCCTTCCAGCTTCCCATCACATCTGTAACAAACTTTTAAAATATTGCCACACCACCATGCACAAGCCTACCTGCACAGTAGAAATAGATTATTCCATCACATTCAGATGGTTAACAGAGGTTAGCACATCCTGTATTTATATATATTTATATCGCTTTCTAAGAAAGTGCATATTAATGTTTACTTTAAAGAATGTGTAAATGGTGCTATCAAGAAATCTGATCAATTTTATCCCAGTCTTTTTGTGTACCACTTCGAATGTATGAGATTTATTTTTCTATTGGAAAAAAAAAATAAACAGTCTGAAAGCATTAAAATTGGTAGATTTTAGTAATTTTACAGTGAATTGAATCCCTATGTCATAGTATCATTAAAAATTTAAGGTGGGTCATGCAAATTACTACATGCTTATTGATAATGCTCACACATTTCTGTCTGGACACCCTCTAGTCCATCTGCTGACTCCTAAATGTCTGTTTCACTTGAGACAAGATGTCTACATATTCCAAATTTTAAATGCTTTGATGTGGATTTTGGGTGGATTGAGGGCTACTGTTTGCCACAGATTCACAAACTGAGACTGGTTTATTTCATAAGTGATAGAGATTCAAATGGTATTTTTCAAATGCAAGAATAACATGGCTTAGTGTGTCCCTATCTGGTGCAATGCAGTCCCTGTACATATCATGTGCTGCATCTCTAATAAAAATGGTTGAAAAATCTTTATCGAAAAGAGAACAATATATTCTATTATAGTTCTATAAATATGTTTGCTTCCAGAAGTTTTGCATCTTGGTTTGTTTCCTCAAAACTTTTAATAGTCTATAATAGTCTCTTGCAATTACACGTTGATGCCTTTTGTTCAAAGGGTAAGTACTGTGCTGCTTTAACTGTTTCTTGGCAGACAATTTTACACACAGCACATTCTGCTTGTAGTTGAATTCATGTATTTTTCTCTTAAAATTTTAATTCCCTATTGTAGAATAATTAATTTAGAATTTATTATTATTTTGAAAAGTAAAGTATTTTTCTATACAGATTAATACAATAACCTCTATATTATATAAGAAAAAAGATATGCAGAAAGGTTTACATATATACTGCTCTTTGTAAATAAAACTTTTTTTGTGATTAAATTAAAAATAGCATAATTTCAAGTTTATAAGGCAAATATTGTTTCAACTGGAAACGTTTCAGTATTTTGCTTACAGTATATTTTCAGGGATAATTTAAAATGTGTAGCTTTAAAAAAAAAAAAATACAGATTTACAGTGGGTAAGCAGCTGTTTCCACATTGCTAGGGCACAGAAGTTCCAACTGCCACATTAATCAAAGTATTGAGACTACAAAATCCATTTCATTTAATCTCATTATTGAATAAACAGCTCTGTAGTGATGCCTATTTGTACTTGTTTCTCTAATAAAAATGCAACTGTAGCTCTCAACACAAATTAGTTTTAATTATTTAAATGATATGAATTTGTCAAACATAAATATTCTAACACCTGGTTTGCCTTCTTGTTTTCTGAAAAAATGTGTTTCATGAAAACTAGTAGAGGATGATAATGGGGAATAACAAAGGTAGGTCTATTTATTTATTCCAATTATTTTAATTTTAAAAAGGGGCAAATGTGACTTGATTACATCTAGGAGGATGAAAAAGTAGTCGGTCATTGCTACACAAGGACACAATAGAATACAGCAAAGCAGAAGGATGTCTCACATACACTGGTTCTGTGCAACTCACTTGTCCTATGCTCATGTCTGGGAACTGGTGACAATGGTTTACAGTTTAGCAATCTTTCTTCTGGATACAAGGATAACATTACCAAGCAATAAGTGGTGTAGGTTTTAAGACAATCAAGATGCCAAAATCTGTCATAACAGTCACCAATATATGTGAAACAAAAATTCTCAGGAAAAAGAAAAGGCAAAATTTCCCTGTTTTGTCTTTGTTTTAGTAACTTCATTTCAGGAGACCTGCCTGACCTTAGAAGAGGAGTACCTTAAGTGTCAGAAGAGTGTAATATCATATATAAGCCAATTGGTAGCTAACTCTGAAAATGCAGATCCATTTGTTTTCTCCACAGGAAAGTATAATTATGTTTGCTGTTTCTGTTTCATGCTACATTTTGTTTTAAAATGTTTAGTATTTAAAACTCTGGATATCCTAACACACTACCCTGCAATCATTTATCATTTGGTTGAGGAAATATATAATCCACTTGTGGTTGTTGGTGGTGGCCTCATATGGCACTTCAAGCAGTGATAATTTGTATGACTTTCTGTATATTAAACAATTCTTTAATATTGATTCTGTTTGTGGTGTATTAACTGTTATCCTTTCTTGGTAAAGGGAGTGTGCTAAGCAGAGAGTTACTGTCTTAAATCAACAAGGCAATTTTAGAGTCACATGAAACTGTTGAAGCCTACCACTCAGTAGTTTGTCTGCCAGATTAATCATCTTTATTGTTCCTTCTGGAGATGTCTTTTCCTTTGTGCAAAATATTTCCAGCAGGCAGGCTTATAGTGAGAACTTATGACACTCCCAGGGTGCGATTATGTGACCGTCACAGTTATTATTGTGCCCTACATGTTAGTAACATAGTTCAGGGTTCCAGAACTATTTTTTTTTTTTAATGCGAATTACAGATTTTTTCTTAAACATTTTATATTTCATAGTGCATTTTCTCTCAAAATGTTCCTATAATTATTTTGTGTTAGTAGTCCCTTCTCAGGGCTGTTAATTTATAATTTTTATACTCAATTTTTGCATATCACCTTGGTTTTTCAAACCATTTGCAATATTTAATTATTGTTAAATAATCAGTAAATATACTACAGGAAAATACTGTGAGACTACTGAGTTAGTTTTGATGGCATTGGAATTCAATTAAATATCAGTAGTAAAAATAAAATCAGAGGACTATGGTATGCAACATTCAAAAATAATGAGAATTTTATTTACTTATTTTTATAATATTTTTATAAATTTATAACTTGAAACTATAGAAAGATAAACTAAGAAAAAACATACACAAGAAAGCAGGATGTTTTCAAAGCTCTTGCTATACATCAGAGGACATTAGCTTGTCATCTAGATACATAATATAAGTAAAATTATAGTATTATCTTTGCTGATGCTGCATTCAATGCTGCAAAGTAACTCAAGACACTTTCATGTCACTAAAGACATTATGATGATGAAAATATCTTTAAGCAAAAAAATCAGGATAATCAGATTTCATATTTGCGTCTTTGAAACAATACGAAGTTTTATCTTAGTTTTTCAATGTATTTCCCTAAATAAGGTAGTTCTTTGTTACTTAATATGAGCTGTTAGTAAAGTGTGTTTATGTTCGGGGGGAGGGAGAATTAACACTAATATTTTTACTCCAATGTATTGATAAAAAGTAAATATCACTTTAAAATCAGTTGCTTGTTTTCTCTTCTAAAAGCTTACTTGGCAATGTGTCACATTCCAGACTTTTTGAAATGTTATAATAGCCTTACCTGGCAGCAGCTGTGCTTGGCACAATACATTATTCCTCTTTCAGTACCTAGAGGATGTAACACACACCATTGAAACATTTCAGTTTTTGCCGTGCATGCTAATCTTAAATTCAGATTGGAGCTTTGAGAATTTTGAGCTTGAAAACATAAAATGTAAGAGGGCCATAGCTGAGAACCTCTTTTTACATGACAGTTGATGGAAACATCAGTGATATAGTTGCTAGCCTTTGTGTCTGTTTATATGAACATTTTAATTGATAAACCAATATAGCTTGAAGTACTAAATAATTTGCATCCAATTTGTATAAAATTATTTAATTTGGAATTTTCCTTCATTTGAATTAAAAGAGTTGCTGCCTTGTGATATTGTCTTCCAACTTCAAAAACACATGTAAGCATGAGCAGTTGCAGACTATGAGATGTAGAGGAAAAGATTGAAGAAGTAACAGTGTGATTTTACAAAAGTCACAGGACTCCAAAAGTGTATCATACAGATAGGTTTACAAAAAGAAGAAATTATTTTACTTTTGATTATATTGCTTCAAAGAACAAGTGTATTTTCACTGAATTCTTAGTCATACCCTGTCAATAAACTCAAACCTCACAGAAATTTATTCTGATTAAAAAAAAGTGGTTTCAGATGTCTTGTTATAATCAATTTGCTCTCTAAAATCCAGTTCATTTTTTCCTCCCAATCAAATGACATCACTTGCTGTACAGTGAAAAAGAGGGGAAATTTTGAAACAAAGGCTGTTCCTAATCAGACTGCATTACTCGCTGGGAGCCAATTTGATTGCATGTGACTAATGCGTTAATTTTATCACTATTGTAGTTCATCCAGACAAGTAATAGAGTGTCATCACTAAGCATAATTTTAAGTAAGAAATTGGATTATTTTTTGCTCCCAACATCAGTGGGCCTAGTACAGCTCTGGCATCCATGGGTTTATATGTCTGCTCTCTCTGCATCCATTTGTCTACATAATGTTCAAACAGAAATCCTGATGAAAAACGCTTATTCCAATTTTAACTGAAAATGCATATTTCTATATACAAGTATTAAAAAAAAATATATATTTAATTCATGTGTTTAAGCAAAGCTCAAGCGAGTATAAAACAGGACACGTCGGTGAATGAGCTGGCCAAATTTGCCCCCATGTAGGCAAGTATATCACTTCTATCTGCAGATTTGTATGACAGTCAGTAATATTACTCACAGGCTAACCATAAAGTTCACAGAAGTTTGGTGTGGCTTGGCAGACAATCTGCTTTGAAGGTGCTAAACTGCTCTGTACTGGTGACCAAAATTATTGTAGAAACCAGTAACAGTTGAAGTGATGAATTCCAGCCTAAGTGAGCAACTCCATAAATATAGTAACTAAAAGACATATTTATAGTGTTCTTATTTTCCCAGACTTAGAGGAGAAAAATACATTACAGAAGAACTTGTCAAAGGGAGATAAGGGTTTCTAAAGTTTCCAGCTTTGCCTTTTTTTGAGTTCCTGTGAAATCAATGGAGATTTTTGTTAAAACTGAAAGCCCTGGAAAGAACGCTATGACTTGGAGGAACAGTGAGGGGTTATTCTGTAAAATTTGAATGGTATGGTTGAAGTTCAATCTACTTTCATCAATTCTGAAAGTGGGGGGTACTAATTTAGAATTAATCACTAACTGGAATAATTCACTATGTCAATCAATCCTGCTCAAAGTTCAATGTTAATAGAGGGACATTCCTCACTAGGATAAACTTTGGATAGATATACCAAGGATAAGACTTGAAAAGAGTTTAGGTAGTTTATATAGGAGGGAATGCTCCAGAAAAGAAACATTTTCCAGAATCACACAGTACTGTAATAAATTAACAATATAATTACTAGTGTTTTTGTTAAAAACAATTAAGTGTTACCCTTTCAATTTAGACATGTTTATCCTAAACGCTGTACATATAAAAATCACTAAGCAAACCCTGATGATGGTTCTTCTATAAAATTCCACTTCCAGCTCTTGCAAAGATGGTCATTAAGTATTCAGCAGCAATAATGTTTTTTAATGTGTATTCTCCTACTAAACATTTTTCCAACACTGCATTTAATATTTTCTTCCTTCAAAATAAAGAAACACTATTATGGGCATGCCCTAAAAATGCTTCTATACTTATGGTTAAAGCACTGAATGCATACAGCAGATGTCATCCTAATATGGTATTGTTCTGGAATGGCATCATCTCCAATTCTCTTGCATTTAACATAAGATAACCTGATTGATCTAATTTTGTTTTTCACTTCCAATATCAGTAACAGAAAAAAAAAGGAAGTTCATCAACACAAAGAAGGTGAGTTTGCAAGGTTGCATCGTTTGTAAGAATGTTTTGTATGACAGGAAATATAACCTGGTTGGCTAATATTTACCTTTTTATTTGAAGAAATACAGCTCTATGAGTCTTTAAACTGCCTGTTCATTTCCACACACTCCCAAAATACATCTCCTTGATTTCAAAGTTGGTATAACAGGATAAAGTAAATAAAGAATCAAATATGCCCTCTGTTACTAAATTTTGATAGATTTATCTATTTTATCTCACAGATAGAGCAAGCACCTAGCACAGTAAGATGCCACACAGGTTTGTGAGCTGTAGACTAGGCAAAAAAAACCCAAACCAAAACAAAAGCAAACAAACAAAAAAAAAACACCAAAAAAACCCAAAACAAAACCAAAAACCAAAACACATTACATGCTTCCAGTGTATATATATATTTGTAAATGTTTATGGTTTTTGCAGAGACCAATTTCCAATTTCCTGGACTGTACATCATTATATCAAAGCCACACTGTTGTGTTCCTCCTGCACAAATATTTCAAATTTAATGAATTGTAATTTTGACGCAGTTTTGTTTAATCAGAATTTTTATGTCTAGTTCACTTGAAATAAGAAAGCAATTTCTACATAAGTGTTCAGAAAACTGAAACTGTCTTAGGAGGGTAAGTTAACACCTCCCATATCCTCCCTCAAGGAAGCAGCAAAGAGATAATTTTGGCTACACAGACTCTGGGTTTTGTTTGGAAATATAAGATCAACTGTAAATAATTTTAATATCAGTGTTTCTGAAAATGATTGAATAATACTTCAATTCAAAGATGCATTACCATCTGAGAAGTCTTTTTAAAGTTGCAATATGTTGTGAACACTGATTTTACAAACGATCCTGACTCCGGAACTTGCTGCCGTGTATTGCAGTGTCATAACTGTGCTATTTGGGGTCGAGACAGTAAAAACCAAGCAAGTCAGCCTAAGCCCATTGGGTCTGAGAATTCATTTTATCTGCAGGAAAACAAAATAAAACAAAACAAAGGCTCATGTCACTGACACTAAAAAATCCAGAAATTTATTCCTCCTTGGAGTTTTCCTCATCATTTTTTCCCAGATGGAGTAAAAAGTTTCCTCAGTGCAAGGTCCAAGTGTGAGGCTATGACTACACAGTGTAGGGCAGATAGGTTTCGAAAGTTTATTTTACAGTACTTGAAACTAATGCCCACTATGGCATATGCCTCTTAGCAAGCAAGCATAAATCTCACAGAAGCACAGTGTTAGAATACTGTCAGCTTAGATTTCACAGTTGTTTTCTTGACTTAGTTAAGAGGAGAGCACATGCATGAAAAGCTTTCTCCTACATTACCAGAGATTAGTCAGAACTCTGGCATTCATTGTGGCAAAACTTGAAGGGTTAAGGTCAAAATTCTTTTTATTTCACAGTCTACATAAACTCATTAATAATATCAAATATTCGGCATGAAGCTGAAATAGCTCTGGAAGTGTTAAGAAAGATGAAGAAATTTGAAAATGCAAGTGCTGTATGAAAGAAGGCATAAGTCAATTCATTGCTAATAAAATGTTGAAGAATACCATCGTTGTTACACAGCAGCTCTTCATTATAACAGAGCATTTGCAGCAATGAAGCAAAGAGGGTAAACACCCTCTTTGTATATTGTGTGGCTTAGGAGAAAAAAATTTGTGAAGAAAATAAAGTATCTCCATGTAGAAGTCCGTCCTTGAAGTATATGAAGCTATTCTCACTGTCCAACTCAATCTCTTTCTTTCAGGTAATTTTAATATTATATAGACTCTAATGAAATGAATATTAATGGATTGAAAGAGCCTGATGAGTTATTCAGCATAGAAAAAAAAAATATATTCTTTGGTTTCATAAGTACTGTAAATCTCAAAAAACACTGTTCTCCATACATCCATCAGTGCTACTGAGGTTAAAAAGGCCTCTGTGTAAGAATCGGTATAATTTGGCCCTACGTGAGGAAAACAATAAAACTGCAAGTGTTATCACTTTGATTACTGTTTTTGCAGTAGTGCCCACGTTGTATAATGTGTTCTGCCCACAGATAAGGCATTGTATGCTGGTACTTGTCTCAATGAGGTGAGTGGAATTTGCAATTCAGTGAGACTTTTTTAGAGATCAAAGCAAAGGACAAAGGCATGTATAAAGAGTCATATGAAGGAAAATATCACTGAGTGCCACACTATTCCTTCTAGGCGCTATTCCATAATCAATTTGAATAAGTTAATTGATGTAGATACAGTTCAGCCTAGCAGAGATGATAATCTTAATTAGGAAAAATGGTCACACCACAGGGATGTAGACTGCAACTGGAGGTGCACTTGAAATAAAGATCTGATGTTATCAGTTGCAGAAATTGTTTCTAGCTCCTGCATATAGGGCTCATTTATCAAAGCCCCAAATGTTGTGACAGTTCACATTGTGCAAGTCACCTTTAAGGCAATGCTCTGATGCGTTGTTAAGGAAATACTGTTATTCCTGCCCATATGCTTTCCTATATAGAAAAGTCTAGAACCCAATCTGTGTACCTGCCCCAGGCTTGAATATGTAAGATGTCTTTATCAAATGTAGCTAACTTAGAGGTACATCCCTTATATTTAGTCACTAACAGGTAGATTTGTATGACAGTCTATGACAATTATTTGGAGATATTAAATTTCCTTCTTAGCTTCATTAGTACTCACTTCTTCATTTCCAATATGTAACAGTGGAAATAATTCTTTGATAACGTTGTTCTGCTGACGTTCTGATAAACTAACCTTTGTCAAAAGGACAGTTCCTTTCTACTCACCATATTTTTACAATGGATTTATAAAACCAAAATATTACAAAGTTTTAATAAGTATATGCTCAAAAATTTATCAACAGATGTCACTTGTGTGATATAACACCAGTTAAAAATATTAAAAGACCTTACAATTTTAAGCACCTGCAATAAAGCCTGAGAATGGAAATGAAATTACTTGGCCTTTATGTAATTCTGTATTCTACTTTAGAGGTTTATATATATCATTACTACCACTGTGATGGTGAAGTATGAACGCTTCACCATTTCAGATGGATTCATAGTCATGTTGCTAAAATTCTGCTTTTACCCCATTCCACCAAATGAAAAAATAAAAAAATCCACTCACAAGGTCGTCCTATCCAAATCTATCCAGTGGGGGAGGCAGTTTGAACATTTCCACCAGAAAATAATCACACCAGATGCAGAGAAATCATGGAGCAAGTACAAAAGTAGAGTGAAAAACCTCATGATTTACTGTACTCCCAGCTCTGAGAGCATGATAATTCACATAATAGCCTTAATGTAGCCCAAGTAATGAGTAAAACCCAGCTATTTCTAGCAGAATTATATATATATAAAGTTAATCGGAAAAAAAAGCATACGACTTCAAAAAGAAAAGCAAAATCACATTAATTTTGTTTCCAACTAGTATTTCTATAATGCATTAAAAAATTGTGCACTATAACGCAACCATCAAATTTTAAATGCTTGGTAGAATAATAATTTCTTGGGAGAAAGGTATGATGCATATTGGAGTGCAATAATGTGGAAAAAACACTTGTCTTATTTTAGAAGAATCAAGTCAGTTTTCACTTCCACTTTGCATTCATTGTTTAGTAATGTTATATATAATTTAGCACATTTATATGTATGTATATATATATATATTTCTTTGAAAAGCTAAAATTCTGCTCTTTTCCATCATAAAAACCATTAGTCAACAAAATCCTTTCATTTCCCTCATCTTCTCCATGATCACATTTTCAAATTTGTGCTTTGAAAAACTATTTTCCCATCCAGAGGAAGTCTGAGTAATTAACATATTCTAGAAAATGTGGATTTAAACTCTTAGTTTTGCTACCAGTAAGGCAGTCCACTTGGCCAATTTTTATATAAAAGATGGCTATCAACTTTACTGCCCCATTACATTCTCTAATTAAGTCTTTTAACGTATGAGCTTGCTAACCCTGAGCCTCTATGGTCAGGAGCATGTTTCAAGGCAACAGTAGTGCCTCACTGTAAATCTGGTAGCCTGCTTAAAATCTCTGCTGCATACCCTAATGCACGCTTGATGATAACTATGTTTTTTCATCTTAATTTTGCACATCTCTAGATTAGCACTGTTCATGACTTCCTTGGGGAGGTTTTCCCTCAAGTCTTTTAGTCAGTCATTTTCATGGTACCTCATCTAAATTTTCCTTGTCATTTTCATTTGCCTCGTTCATATTTTATAGCTTTTTCTCTCATTGATTACTGGATAATATGAAAAAAGTTGAACAGATGCTCTCACTGAACAAAAGTGAATGCAGGTTCAATGATGGAAAAAAAGAAGAAATTATCTCTTTTCCTCTTCACATGCATGAATAATTCCCCACACAAAAAAGGGAGCAAACTTCCATTAAGTCATATATGTGAACCGATTACAACTTGGTCTCAGGCAAATAGCAAAAAGTCCTTCAGAGGTACACACATGCATCTGAGAAAATAAGAATACAAACTTAATCCAAAAAGCCTGTCCTCTCAGAGTATTTTCATTTTCATTCCCTGAGATTTGCTTATGACTGAAAGGGTCTAAGTATCTCCATAATCACATCTAGCCTTATGTCTCTCCCATGAGTAAAGGATCAGCTAGCATAGTACTAGTCACTAGCTTCAGAATTAACATAGGGAAACACCTTTGCTGGTTCACATTTATACCCAATATTGCATTGACTCAATGAAATTTTGGGTTTTATTGTACAGGGCAATTTATTTATATTTGACAAGGCAATTCAGTTAAATTAGTAAAAACTTATCTGGAAGAGGGCACGTCAAATTTTCAGTAATTCTTTCCTGATTTACAGCAGCATTTAATAGCATCCACATAAGAGAAAATATAAGAATATACTTGGTAATAATGTGATGTAGACCAAACTAAAAATCATGTTTCTGCTTTTTCCATCCAAGATCAACAAGTTATCTCAAGGCACAAGAGATTTCAGACCTAGAATGTAAGACTCAGCAATAATCTGATTTGGGAACAAGATGTGCTGCTTGTTTTGTGAGCCGCTTTTCACAGTTTTGAGATCTAATTTGAAAGGCACCTGGGCAATTACAGACTGAAATAGGCTCTTCATTTTTGGAAACACCCATTAAACTCATGCTTAATGTTTTTGAGATCACACTAGGCATCCATCTACACCTAAATAATCTTTACAAACCCAGCCTTTAGGCTGAGATTTCATTACTCTTTCTAGTTCTGAAACAAAAGCTAAATTAGAGTCCCATTACCTCAGGCACCTTATCTTCCCTCTCCTTGTCTGAAGTTCATAGCCTTTCCAGTCTTACAGTAAAGCTAATAGAGCTTGGGTGCATCGTTTCCAAAATTAAATTTAAAAATTGCTAAACAATGTTCCAGGTGCGGTAAATAAGAAGAGCAGTGTTTTGACACAGGCTGTTTCAATGCGCAGCTTATCCTCAGACGGCTTTATCGTCACAGGTGACGTAACAAGCCGCAGCACATGTGGCAGTATTTCTTGAAGCCAGATTGCTTATTCAGTGCTTATTCCTTAGTTTTCTGTTTGTAAAAGATCCATCCAGTAGAAGTTCCATAACAAGTCTGTAATTACCAGATTCCTGATAATGTGATTTATTTATTTTATAACAAAAAAATGTTATGAGGTAGATATTTTCTGTCTATAGTATTTTTAAAATGTTTCCTTATTTGTGCATTTTATACAATGTCTAGTTGTTTTTTGTTTTGTTTTGTTTTGTTTTTTTATTCAAAGGCAGCCTGATCCACGCCAATAGATACGAAGGAAATTACTCTAATGAGCTTTGGAATATAACCTTAGAAATTATACAGCAGAGTTTTCTTGAGCTATAATTAGTCAGTTGTCCTTTCTAGTGAGCTGTTTTAAGGTCTTTAACAGTTGATTTTTTTACAGCCCTTGTCAAAGATGGTTAACCTATCATATGATCTCTTCTAAATACAGGATAGTATATAGCCTTCAGAGGCATTTGCTCATTGCATGCCTCTAGGGGTTAGGCACTTAATGATATCCTATCAACATCAGTGAAAATAAATGCAGTACTCATCAAGTACTGAATCACAAAATCACATAATTTTTGAGGTTGGAAGGGAACTCTTGAGACTATGCAGTGCAATTCCACTGTTCAAGCAAGGTCAACCAAAGCTTTTGCTGAACTGCAAAAGATTGCTCTCTGCTCAATTTTCCAGCCTGTTTATGTCCCTCTGAATGGTAGCACACCTATCTAGCCTATTATAGCCATTTCTCCAGGTTTTGTATCAAACCTGATCAGGATGAGTCCTTCCCTATCACTGGTGTCATTAATGAAGATGTTAAATACTGTTGGTGCCAGTATTTGATCCCTGGATTGTGCTGTTAGTGACTGACCTCCAACTGCTCCCCGCTCCAACCCTCCTCCAGGATAAACAGTCCCAGCTCTCTCAGTCTGTCTTCCCATGAAAGGTGCTCCAGTCCCTTAATCCCCTCTGTAACCCTTCACTTGGCCTTCTCCAGTAGCTCCATTTCTCCCTGGTACTGAGGAGCCCGGCACAGATGGTATGGGGGAAGGATCACCTCTCTCCACTTGCTGGCAACACTCCTAGTTACAGCCAAGGATTCCTTGGCCCTCTTTTTCATGAGGGCACATTTTTGCCTCCTACTTAACTTGTTTTCCACCAGATTCTTCAGGTCTTTTTCTAGAAAACTGCTTTCCAGCCAGTTGGCCCCAAAAGGCATTGTTGCATGAGGTTATTTCTCCTAAGGTGCAGACGTCACACTTTCGTCTGTTGATTAAAGGGAGCAAGCCAAAATCTGGGCTTCTGATGACCAGGGTGGTGATTCTGCTTTTTACTCTAGTCCAGCCTCTTAGGATCCTGATTTCCACTGTCCCTGGTAACTATAGTCAAAGGATGTCTCTGAATTCCACATCCCTGACTACTTCTTCCCTGTTTGTAAGTTTCAGGTGCCCCACTCATTAATTCCTGAATCACCTGTGTCAGAAAGCTGTTCAGAGCAGTTGAGAAACCTCCTAGTTTGCTTTTCCTTGCTATGGTGTCTTTCTAGCAGATGTCAGAGTGACATGTCAGGCATAAGAACCAGCAACTGGGAATATGAGACTTCTTCATGTTGTCTGACAAAGATCTCAACTACTCCTTTCCTATTAGGAATGACCTATGCTGATCTGCCCACCAGTTCCCAATGCAGCAGCTCTCAGCTCATCACAAGGCAGAGCTGCATGCATTCCAGCTTGTTTCTCACACACAGGACAATTCCCTCTGGCATTTCCAGCCTGTGGTTCTTAAGGGGCCTGTGTTTGTGTTTTGCAGCACTCTGTTGTGTCACCTATCCCACCACACCTCCATTGTTTTAATGAGGTCATAATCCTCTAACTACCCACAGACTCCTAATTCTTTCTGTTTTCCAGACTTTGTGCATTAGTGTACAGACATTTCAGGGGGCACTCAAGTGTGCTGACTCCCCATGAAGAGAATAAGAAATTCCCTCACAAGACTGTGGCACAAGCACTTCTTTATTTACATCCCTGTGTTCTGGGGACTCCACTTCAGCCTCCTATTTTGATTGCTACGTCCCTTCTGTTCACAGTACCTCAGATCCTTTGCCTGCCTTCCCTCTCCTCCACTTGGTATCATGAAGGAAAGGATCAGCAAATATTTTCATGCTCTTTTTCCAGATAAATTTTAACTAGTTTAACCTACTGTGAAAATCAGCAGAAGGTACAATTTCTAATAAAGAGGTTTGCTTTTTTATATATAAATCTGGCACACTTAAAACATCACTTCCTTGCTCTTCATTGGCAGAAAGATTCAGGGACTGGAACTGTTAGGTCTTGCTGAAGTTGTTAGTCTTGTTCTCAAATAAATCTTTTAGGAAACCAAAGTTTTACTCAAAATATATTGCAGTATTTGACTCAAATATATTTTCAGTCTATTTTCAGAATTGTATTGGATTCACACATTTATTAGGCAAATCTGAGTGGTGTAGTTTCCTATTAATAAATTACAAACTTTCATTCTGTACTATTGCTTGAGTTATAGCCCTTCCAAATTCCTGTGGTCTTTTCCTGTGGTCTCTCAGGCTGAGATAAAACTTTTAATGGTGCAGTTTTCCTCCCTAGCACTATTTCACTTCTTAGTGTTGTAGTTCATTATTGCTGCAATCTTATGATCTCTTTTTTGTATACATTTTGAAATATCTAAATTTGGTGAGCTGAAGGCATTTAATTCTAATCAGTAAGCTAGGACTATTAATTGAAATTCAGTAGAAAAAAACAGAATTTGAAATGTAAGCCAAAAATCAATTGTAAATTACATTTAATATGTGATTTATTAGTTTCTTATTGTTTTGTTAAAAGCAAAATTTTAAAAGGTTGACTTTGTCAATGTACGACAAAAAAAATCAGATTTACAAGGAAATTAGAATATTCTTGATAATAAATTGCAGTAATAATAATAAATTAGTAGCTTCTCTAGATTAAATATTCATTATCTTAGCAATATAAGATCTCAAACTGTAGAGATGTTTAGCAGTTTTGCACACAGAAAAGATGTGTTTATCAGAGTTCATGTTGGGCTGCATAGTTGTAGAATACTATCTGAATATTTTGTGGATTGTTTTTGGTTGGTCGGGCTTTTTAATTTTTTTTTCTTTCAATAAGAAATATAAACTTAATTTAATCTTAGATAAGCTTAATTTAATCATTTTAGAGGCAACATTCCAGTACATAGGTGGCCAGCATTTACTGAAGAAGCTGGAAAGAAGAACAAGTAGCTACGTAGAAGTCAAAAATCTTTAGAAGTTTGAAGTCCTCAGTGTGACATACAAATTGCCCACATAATTCAAGCCATGTGAGACAGAGGAAGAAGCAGTCCTCTGATACTTCAATTGTCTTCTACACAACAATATAGCTGTCTCGCTGACTTTGACAGCCTGAAGTTAAGTATGTAGTTTCTTTTTACAGTACAAATTTAACTATTTTAGAAAGAAATCTGCACAAACCAGCACAAAGATCATGGGCATGTTAGGCCAGGCAGAAAGAGAGCCCAAATGGAGTAGCATCCTTGGATATCATGGAAGAACACATTTTCTTTGCCTCACTTAAGCTCTGAATGGAGACATGTGTCACAATTTCAACTACTTCCAGAAGCTATTCACTTGTCAAAATCTTGTCTCATACAGCTCTCAAGAAATCTATCACTGACTTCATGGTACTCCCATTTTCTAATGTCGTAACATAGGAATTGAAGCACCTGTTTCAGTGCCTGCTGGGATTTGAAAGTTCATCCACTTTCTAAGCAAATGCCATTAACTAGCACAATAAGTGAGCATTCTAGGATAAGAACTGCCCTGCTGTATTTAGCATTAAAATTTATTATGTAAGTTGTTCAATGTCACTAATATTCAGTTTTTACTTCTCTCCCTCGTGATTACTTTACCTACTGTATTTGTTTCCTTTGACCCAGCAAGCATTTAATTATACTGTGCAAAATAGAGCAACTTCAAAAGAAATTTTAAATACCTTTCACTATACCTTTTGCCATTGTTTGATAGCTAACAGTCACTTAAAAAAATTAAAAAGTAGAGTATGACACAAAACCTAGATTTTTACAAATTGGCTGAGTCCATTAACTGTTAAATTGATTTATAAAATAAAGAATAAATTTAATCTCACTTCCTGTTCTCTTTTTAGGCAGAAATAGAAGTGTGTTCACAACCAATTTTCATATGAGTTCCATATGTTAGATAATGGAATATGCAACACAGATCATAGGGGCCACACAGAGAGAAAGCAAGCTTCTGGGGTGTACACCTAGCTGCAAAAATTTGGGCACATGAGAAACTCTTGGTCAAATTCTAGATGTCTAGAGAACCCAAAAATTAAAATTAAAAAAACCCCACAAACATCCTCAGAAATTACCAATATTTTGGTTGCAGAAAGAAGTAAATATTTTCAGAATTTAAACAGGTTCAGTGCTAATTATCTGTAAAGTTCCTATTTGGGGGGGGTTAGGTATTTGCATGGGTTTGAGCCAACTACTGAAACACAAAGTACATGTAAAGTCATGTTTAAAAACATGAAAGAATTTAGTCCACAAGTATTAGCACTCTCTTTTCTGTAGGTAGAAGTGCTAATTCTGATCTACAGTTCCCCAGCAGTATGATTTAATTTGTCACTTGGCTGTACTCCACGCTGAGATTAGATGTCCTTTCTGAACATTGGTACAAATGATGTAAGACTGAGTTGCCACTGTAAAAATTGTACAGGTTTTGTAGATGGGAAATGCATCCCAGTCAGGGTGAATCGTGGGAGCAGAGTTACTCAGGGCAGCAGAAAAAGAGAATTGTTATGGTGATGGATTATCTGTGGGTTGAAAAAACATGACTACAGAGTCAATTTGCTCAGCATGCACATGAACAGCGTAAGGAAGAACAGCAGAATGAAAGCAACTTCTTTTAAAAAAATATAAAATCAGTTTGGGGTGTTTGTGATTTCACAGTATTGTTTGTTCCTCAGTGGACTAACAATTTTTTCAGACTTCTGTATTTTGTTTTAGAAAAATACAGTTATACAATTTTTAGGTAAAACCACAGAGTTTGGGTTATCCTTCTGTTCCAAGTCTTAGCTAAAATGATAAACTAAACAAGGAAAACATTGAAAGTGTACACTTACATACAATGATTACTTACCATTAATATCTGTGTTATTTTTTTTTCTTCAAATTTCCTCAAACCTTTAGTATTCAAGCATTATAAATCAAGCCCAAGCACAACAAGTTGTAGTTTTAAAATCTAATTTGTAGACCGGTTTTCTGCTTTTTATTACTTTGATATGATCCTTCCCCACAAATTTAACAAGCAGAGCTGAAAATTGAATAACGTGATTCTGGAAAATATTTGCTTCTGGGGCAGAAAATAAAATGGAGATACATTAATAAATTGAATGAATAATTAGATTAAGCAGAAAAGATACTTTTGCCTGCACTTTTTGTGATGACACACAAGACAGACTTTTAAAAACCACTGGAGTGAAAATACTAGCTTTCTTGAAACCTAAAAATGTCTAAGGTCAACCACACAAACCAGACCTTCAGGATAATCAACTCCTTTTGAAAATATGTCTTCATACATAGTATTTAGCTGCTTCTTGTGTGAATAGTAAGAAGGTGGAAAGCACTATGGGGGTTGAGAGGAATTGGTCTCCAGAAGGAATGAAGAACCAGACATTTTACCCAGATTTCTGAAAGCAAGTGATAATTTTCAAACTCATGCTCCTTCTTATTATTTTTATGTTTTAATTTTCTGTTTTAATTTTATCTGAGATGAAGGAAATATTTTATCTGACATTTATGCTTTTAGTCTTATGGTTATTTTGGGGGGAATAATTAGACTGAGTTTGCAAGGGTTTATACTTCTCTTTGTCTTAGAAATTATTTCTTAGAAATATCTCAGATATATTTTCATAGTTTAGAGTGCATCAGAATATGACTCATGGATTTATATGCCACTACTGTCCTGTAGAAAACATTTTGAAGAGGACAAAGTATGTTTTAGTGCCACAACGAAAAGGGATGCTAATAATCATACTTCTAGAAAAGTTATTTATCTAAATTACCATGACTCTTTAAAGCTTTTAAAATACAACAAAACTGGAAAATTTTTCTCATCATAAACTGGAATTCAAAGCTGAGACCAGCAACCACTCCACTAATGACCCTTTTCCTCGATATTATGGCTATTGGCAGTGAGCTTTAAAATGTCCAGCATCTCAAGGTTGACACATCAGATGTCTCCTTGTTGTGTTGAAACAATTTGTGTAGAAGTGTTTATTTAGAATAAGACAAACGTACTGTGCATAGTTTAGACTTAATACTCTCTTATTATACTAAGGAGATTTTGCATGTGGTTGTGCAATATTTTTTAAAATATTTCTTTTGTCACATACACTCCTATCATAAGCAAATGTCTGTTGTGCACAGGACAGTACAAATATCAAACTGAAAGCCGAAACAAATAGTTACAGCTAGCAAATGTAAAGTCTCTATGAATAAAACTGTTATGTTGAATGCAAAATAGTCTAAATTGAAAACAAAATAGAGTGAAGAGGAGAGTGGGAAGCTTATAAAAAGCAGGCCCTTGGGAACAGAATATAAGAGAGATGATACAGACTTATGATTTTCATTAAAAGATAAATCTGATGCAGGTCTAGGAACAAAAAGATGTCATCAGAACTGCAAAGGAGACTGATCAATCTTTGCCCTAATCTGCTTCCTGAAAACATGCAAGAAATGAATGACTATAGGAATGGAAATAGAAATGGCATTAAATGTAACAGTACAGTGTCCTTAGTGGTGCACATTTAAGAGTTAAACCAAAAATTTGTCATTAACTGGAAGATCATCAACCAGAAGTGGATGAAAAAGAAGTCAGCCTACTAAGTGGATCAGAAGATGTCATAAAGAGCAACCAGCCGAAAGAAAGGTAAGTGTCATTCTAGAATACGCAGGGAGATATGCTTCCAGTACAAAACCTGCAATATTAGTATCCCTCTGCACATCACTTGTCTGAAATATGGTAAACTACTCTGATCATTCATATTAAAACGAATGAAACTTCAATCTGCGTGGGTAAAGGTGAGTGCTACTGGGATAACCAAAGGAACAGAAAGTCTTAAGAGAAGAATGTTATTTGTAAGTACAAAAGTGAGTTAAACTGAAAGGGGGAAGAGATAAAGAATATTAAAATAAAAAATAAAGTATTTCAAACTGCTCATGAATACACTGATTCCTATCACTGAAATGCTTTCCCCTGTCAGTGTGGTGTTTGAATGGTCTTTCATTGCAGCTAGTAGAGGCAAAACCCATCTATAAGGTGGTTGCTATTTCAGTCAAGACCAGTGAAAGTGACTGGGGAGACAACCATCCAAAGTGGTCTATTTCTTCAGCCCCAAGACAAAATAGGGTTCTAATTCAGTTTTGAATAGATTTCTGTCTCATGTCTCTTAGCAAAGACAAAGATCTTGATCAGCACACATCCTTCATTGCTTCGAACACCTGTTTTCAGAAAATCCTTCTCTTTTTTTAGGCCAGAATATTTACACGCTTCTTGCTAAGCTTCTTTTGAAATGACTTCCACCATCTTATTTCTGCAGCTTAATGTGCTGAGATAATAAACTTGGGTCAGTATGGTCTTCAACTACATTCATGACGCTGGGGAAAGTTATTGATCAAGTGAGGCAAATGAAAAGGTATGATGGAACAGTGGAAATTTTGCAGGTTCCTATGAAACTGAGAGACCTGAGAATTCAAATGCCAAAATAAACACCCAAATTGATACTTCCATGATTATAACTGGCTAGCAAAAGTGCAGCATGTATAGCAAGCATCCGGTAGCAGAATTTCTACAGCAAGCATCCAGTAGTAGAAAAATTTCTAAACCAAAAACATCACAGATAAAAATGGTCGACAAATCCACAAGATCATCTCTTTTGTAAAAATAGCACTTGACCATGCAGGTACTAAAAAACCAAACAAAGAGTAAAGTATTTCTATTAATTTCACTTTTGAATTATGCATTTCTGACTTTTTAGCATCTCATTTAAGAGGCACATTTATAATTGATAGGAAAAGTTTGATTACTTTCCTGTGCTATCATATACTTTAAAATAATTGAGCCTAGAGGTGCAGAAGGCAGCTGCATTCTTCCTAATTGGGTTCATCTGAACTTTTTACAGTCTACTCTGAGAAAATTTAATTGATAATTAACAGCACTTCAGTTCATCTACTCGTGAGGCTTTAAAAATACATGAAAAGCTGACAACTCATTGACTGAATGAAAAACAGTGTACACAATTAAATATAAAGAAAATCTTGATTGCCTAAATCAAAGCTTACTGTGTTAGGCAGATGAATGAAATCTGTTACATAAAGACTTCTTTTAATGTCCAAATTGGTTTTTAAATAGCAAATCTATTAACTATCAAAATATTCAGTGCCCCACCACGTTTCCCTCCCGTAGACCAAAGGGGAGCCATCCATCCATTATAGGAGGTCAGTCAGAGGCATTTTTTTTCTGTGAATCACAGCTTTCAACTGCTGACTTCTGGCACCAGGATTTAATAAATGCTGTTATATTCAACCACGTGAAGTCCAGGCAGAGATTGTTCAAGAAATGTGCCCTTTTTTTACCAGTTTCAGTGAATTGGAGATATCCCAGTATACTTTGCATCTAATAAGTTAGTGGATTTATTCCAATGTTGATAATAATACATGCATCTCTTTTATATCTCCTGAAGATAACAAGTCTCTGTATAGCCCCCCAAGAGGCAAGATTAACAACATTTCACCTCTATTTCCTATCTAGATAACCTGAGATACAAAAAAAATGCAACACACTTGCTGCAGTCCATATCTGAACTAGAACTAGCAATAAAATTATGTTTATTTTTAGGTTAAATTTTAGCCACAAGACCATGTGTTTACTTTATGCATAAAAAGGAAAGAAGCGCATAATAACATTGAATATGTAAGGGAAATGCAATATATATAGGTGTGTATATATATATATAACGATTTGAAATTCAAATAAATATATGTGCTCCCCAGGTTCTTCTACAGGGAAGATGATGATAATTTTATATAACTGTGTCCCACTCTTGTGAGGCTTTTCCAAGACATTTACTTTGCTCTCACCATAATAAATAAACTCTAAAGTTGGAAGGATATTGGGAAGAGACAGTAGCTGAATGAAAATTTTCAGCCAAACATAGATGGGATAAAATAATAAACATAGATGCATGCTTGACAGATGTTTAACAATTTTTACTTCAGTAGGAAAAGGTTCAGCACAAGAATTCTCAAAATACATCTTTGAATGCCATCAGACAATCATACAAGCAATGAAGCGATAAATCCTGTGGTGAGGAGACAGGAAAGTTTCCGTATTTCTGTTAAAAGTGAGTAAATGAAAAATCCTGAGCAAGAAAGTAAACTTGTTCATTCCAGTGGGATTGCCAATTCATCTCTGACTCTTCATGCAGCTCTGGATTTTTGGATATTGAGGTGGAGTGTTTGGGAGAGCTGCAAGGTTGGCAGGATTATCAGCTTCTGAATAAATACACATTTGTGTGTTGATCCCCGTTGCAAATTCTCTGGAACAAGTCAAATTGCATGAACAAGCAATGCCACTGTCATGAACAGCTTAAATAGGTCATAAACAGGCAAACAAACCAGAAAATATCTTCTCCTTTCTTCTTTTCTTTGTAGAATTCCACTGTATATCTTCTTAAACTTGGGAAAATGCAAATCAGTTGTGTGTGCAAATAATTTATAAAAAAAAAGATGATGGACCAGTGAATTACACAGGAAAAAAAGATATATATCATGCTTAAAAAGTCTAATTCTCTCTCTCTTTTTTTTTTGTCTTTTCCTGGAAGCCAGTTACAGAAAAATGTAACAGTTGGTAATGGAGAAAAAACCAATAAAACTTCACCTGAATTACACAAGAACTTCAAGGCCACTGCTACACATAAATCTCACAAGCAGCATACTGTGGCTTCTAAGGATATCTGGCATAAAGACTCAGTGTGGGCAACCCCTTTAGTGTGAGGTCCTGGTCCCAAGTCTTAAGTCAATACTGAAATGTTTGGCCTGAATAATCAGGACTTGTGACTGCTTGTGTTCCAAAAGAGCAAACCAATATGCTGAGGATGATAAAAGTATGCAAGAGACTTAGAACAGACTCTAGGTTCCTTCTGTATTTTCACCAGAGCTAGTGAGCTGTGGATCGGCTCTTTACCACAAGAGAAAGTTGAATATAACATTAAATGAAGGCTTAGGAATACTGACAGTCCTGAAAAAAACCCAACTGACTATTGAGGAACGATGACAGGAGATATAAGTATTCTTGTGAGCTGTTACCAGAGCAATTTTGGTGTCTGGCTATTCTTAGTAATTATTTTTACTATTAGTAGTTATTTTACCAAAAAATGAAAAAAATCATATAAGAGATTAAGTATATGAAGACTAATTCTGTAATGCCTTTGGTTCTTATTTTCAAGTTTCATGCTTCTGTGAGACTGTGGAAACAAGGAAAATATGCTTCTACTATTACTCATTCAAACTCTCTTTACAACAGGAACAGTTGTTTTCCTTTGCTGTGTTCTTTTCTTTTACTTCAGGGAGATGATTTGGGTGAGAAGATTAATTAGATTTCTTTTGCTGTTTATTTAAGTTTTCCATGTTCCCTGCCAGAGGAACCAAAGCTATTTCAGATACCTAGAAGAAAATCAGAGGGTTTTGGAAGACTCAAGGCAAATTACTTATTCATCTTAACCAAATTTCAGTAGTATGTTTGTAGTGAAGAGCTTTTTTATCTCAAAATCTCTTATAGAAGTATGTGCATGTGTCTCTTTGTTATGGATATATACAAAAATAAAAACCCAGAGCAATTTAAAATCAGGATTAAGGACAAAAAGTCTCTGCATCTCTCAACAAACCAATTAGATTGCAACTCTTTAGCAGAATAACACAATGCTTGAAAAGAACATTTCTAAAGAAGTGCAAGTATTATTCTCTCTGATTATAGACATTGTAGCTGAGTAGGGATAAGAGATGTTGTAAATCTATTAGTGAAGCGCCGCTTGCCTTCATTTCAGTTTAATATTTTTTAAAGCTATAAAATTGTATTATGTTAATGTAATACACAGTCCAAGTGATAAAGGCAGCTAATGTGATTACTACTCACTGTGCTATAAACCTTTCAGCAAAGCTGAAGATAAATTGGTATTCAACTGTTTCTCATGATGACAGTGTTATACAGAGCAGATCACAGGTTGAAAGTATCATCTGGTTGTTAGGAGGTTTTACATGCTAGAATGCCTATGCAGATACTAGAGCTGACCTTCAAATAAGCAGTACCTCACTTATTTGGTGGTAAGCAAGAGCTAGTGGGCCAGAGGTCCTTATTTAAACTATGTATGCAAAGGACAAACCTAGTGTGATGTTGCTATTGTGATTATTCACTTGCAGAAAAATTATCACATATCAGATCACAGAAACTTCAGTTTTGCTGATGTTAGTGCTCTCCTCTTTAACTTGTTTTCAAAATAAGCAGCTATTTACTGAAAATGATGGAGCATCTTCCTCAGTTTTCTAATGATCATGTAACAGCCATTTTTTTCAGTTATTCACCTCACACATTTTGAAGTGACAATTTTACCTCATTGTGTAAGTTTACATTATAATTCTATTGGGCAACTCACAATAAAATAAAAAATAAAAAAGCAGAATAATTAAGTTGAGAATAGTTAGAACAGAAGTCTGAATCTGTGGTCAAGGCATTAACTATTTCACTGAAGTTTGGAATTCAAAGATGGATCTTTTCCACTAGGACAGATTCGTACATTTCCTTCCAGGAAATTGGAACTAGATAAGAGGAGACAGAAAAATTACATTCCGAAGATAAATAGCCACACAGTCCTCCATTTGACATGGCCTTTCCCTGTCATACATCTGTTGCAATATCTAGTGCAGTCACCAACCATATGTGTCTACCAATGGCTATTATTTCTTCTTCAAGCAGTTTCTTCTGAAAGAAGAAACAGTTGTTTGGTATTCAAGAATATGGTAGTTCATAAGCACTGACTTCTCCTTTGCTTACTTCTAAATGTCTGTACTTTAATGTTTAGAAGAGGCTCATTCTTCATGAGAGCATCAGCGGAACTGGACTAGGCATATTACTGCACATGTTTATAGCCAGCCACACACTGTCCTTGTTCTCCAGAATGGAATCCATTCTGGGAGACATTCATCCAGTGTTCCTGAAGCCAGTAAGCTTAATGACCAAAAGAAGCAACTGAGGAAGAGTAGATTGATTAAAGCATGATGATAAAATAGAGGGATCGGGTTTGTTCAGCCCAGGGAAGGGAAGATGCCAGGTGGCACATCATGCCTGGAAATACCTGTAAGGCAGTTACCACAAAACCTGAGTCGGTCTCTTCACATTGGTTTATGGCAGGAGTATGAGTAGATTTAAGAGAACTATTTCTTCATCAGGACTGTCAAGCACAGTAGCAGATTGCCTATAGCAGTTGTGAAGTGTTTTGTCTTGAAGGTTTTCAAGACATGATGCTTAAAGTGATGAGAAACTTTGTCTGACCTTGTGACTGCTTTAACTTTGGCAGCACCTACTTGAGATCCCTCCCAGGTTGTGTTATTATGCATTATTGTGATTCTGTTTTTCTGTAGGTTACAATATTATCTAGTACTGCAATGTCAGAGAATAGCAGGGGGGTGGAAGTGGTAAAAAATGAGACGGAAATAAATAGAGAGTTATGAGCAATTTATTATGAAACCAATTCTCCAGACATTTAAATTGTTAGAAACTTACATTTTGCTGTTCTCTGATAGGCAGAGGTACCTTGGCTAAGAGTTAACAAAACATCATTAACTTGAATTGAAAACTGGAAACAAAACCTGTGGATACACTTTATGAAATAATCCTGAAAAGCCTCTGTATTTTACTTATAGAAGAAGCACCTAGTATTCACATCTGTCTCCATCCTCAAGTCTTGCCCACTGTATCCCTTAATTTGCACCAGAGTGCATGTGTCCAAACAAGCTTAGGCAGACATAGCTCCTTCTGGCCTCTGGCACAAGAGAGTGGCTAAAAGCTATTAGAAAACATACCAATTAAGAACAATAAGAACTCAAAAGAGCATACATAAGAAGTATCAGTTTCAAAGAGAGATGAGAGCAGAATTCCCCAGTCTAGTTACAGATGGAGACACCTCCCAATACTTCCCAAATTCTTGCATCTAGAGGCTTAGCAATGGATTCATATCTGATGTCATACAAGCTAGCAGTATATTAAAGATTAAAAGGTAAAAAATCATCTTTCTAATGATGATTAATTCCTTATGTATTCATTTGAGTAACATTAAACAGAAATAATTCATTTAGCATGAATGTGGATAGATATTTAATTCCTCCTGTATTTTCAGGAGAAACTATTTAAATGAATAATTGTACAAAAACAAATAGCAGAGAGAAAGGAACTGAAACTTTCCATGTCAGACATAAATTGTACAATAAATTATAAATCCATGAGTATTTATTTTTTTTCACCTTTAATAAGTGTCGTATTCACTTTATGTACATATGGTGTAGGAAATAAACAGTCCTGTGCCATGGGGAAGATACAACATGAAGTTAGTTTATATCTTGACATATGCTGTTATATTATTTCAACAGTGACAATCAATAAGATCTTTAGAGAAACATCTTTTAAAAACATGTTGAATCAGCCTTTTTTTGCTTTAAATGAGGAGTTACTTTTTATCCACACTCATGCAGCAACCGATATGTAAGAAAATGTCATTATTTTATAGCCTTCCATGACAGAGTTCTTCAGGGAATATTTTTCTGACTATCTGATCTTTAGGAATTGCTGCCTTCTTTCCTTTATCTGTTTTTTTTTCCCCCCACTTAGATTTTTTGAGAACCTCTGAGATAATGTCTCCATTTACTTTCAAGCTAAAGTACCTTGTTTGTAAAGTAGAACCCCCTGAGGTAACTTGGACTACTTTTCAAACTGTTAGCTGGAGCTGCAAAGCTATGAGACTTAAACCTTTCTAAACCACATCCCCATATGGATGTTTAGTGTTACCTGGGGGTCAATGACTCAGCCACAGATTAACCAGCTCCCTAAAGCTTCAAACTACAGCTCCTGAAAGTTTACGCCAGAAGTCTAGCATACAGATTTTACCAAGTGCTGAGTTCTTCATTTGTGGATTTATCTATGAGGTCAACTTGATTGTGCAGAAGCAGACTCACATATGTAATGAAAATTAATGAGTAGGAAATCTGGTCCCTAAAACTAATGACAAAGAATAAAATTAGTTTTAGTATGGAATTTCTTAAATTGCAAAAAAATATACCTTGGGTGGATTTACCTCACCTAGTTAACACATGACTAATGACCAAATCCCTCATCTTCCCTAGAAATAATAAGCAGCAGATATCACGTAGAATACCTTCTTTCCTCTACTGACAAAAAGGCAAAAAGCTTTCATGTGCATTAACTTTTTAACTTCACCTTAAAATGTTATTGAATAACTGCAATCATGTTAGGGATTTCCAAATTTTCATTCTAATCACATTTTAAGATTTATTTTCTTAATACTGAAACTGTACCCAGTTTTGTTTTTTTCTTTTTACCTTCAGCTATGGAGGACCATCCATATCATCCATATTCTGGATCCTGTAAATTCTTTCAATAAATTCAGGGCTAAGGAAAAAGCAGTCAGATTAAAATTTATCTTGAGGCATATATTTTATCTGTGTTTCTGTAGTTTTTAACATAGGAAAGTTTAAAAACCTCAAATATTGTGACAACCTTCCAGATTTAAAAAGAAGTTTTGTAATTCTTGACAGCTTCTAACAAGTCACTCCAAATCTCTGCAGATTTGGAAGAGTAACATTTACATTGTTGAACCCTTCAGCATACTGCCTGTATCAATTTCTTAGACTTGGTTTTCAGTGTGATAGATTTCAAACCTTAAGATGTCATTAGTTCAGTTTTACATGTGTTTAGACAAAAAAATCATATGGATTTGTAAGAAAAATATCACTTGGGACTTAAAGAGTCAAAGTCTCACATTTTAGTGAACAAAAATGGAGCAAATTTTTAATGAACTGTGAACAGAAAGCTTGACCGTCTCTATGAAACACATACCTTAGGAGAGACTAAAAGCTAGTTAATACAATGCATTTTATTGAACATATTTTGCAGTTCTGTAAATACATTTGTAGGGATTACTACTGCAAATCAGATTTTTTTATATTCAGAATACTGAATAGTAAAAAAAAATCCTAATGCACTTTATTTCCAGCTCTTGCTGGTGACAGAAGGATGTGTTTAATGCACTGTGGAATGAAAACAGAATCAGTAGCTGTTTTACCTGGGAAAAAAGGCTTAGTGTGCAGGTAAATCCTTGAAACAAATGCTACCCTCAAATGATAACAAGAAACCGGCAATGTTCATTACTGATATACCCAACTCCTTATCAGCACATCTTGTAGTTTACTCTCTCATGCAGTTTAGAAATCCTTAATAATCTGACAAGGGCTGATTTCAGATGTGGTTACCAGAGTCTTGTAAATAATCTTAGTGGGATGTGAGGGGGAAGGAAAGGGAAATAAAGACTTTGAAGGGCAGCTTCTCAGATGGCAGCTTGCAATGACAGTTTGACAGAGTTTCTGGTGTGGGAAGAATTATATGCAATAACTATGAATCGCTCACTATATGATTCACTATATGAATCCTTTTCTCCAAGGATTACCTATTTTTTAAAGTGTCCCAAATACAAATATGTGGGAAACATTATTAGGTCAAAAAATATAAAATTCTATCTTACGTCCCTTGCAACTCATTTGCATAATATAATCTGGAGAGTTATGTTTGTCAGTGCTGGGAAGACAGTTCAAAGAAATATTCAACATATGTATACCACCAGTAGCAAAAAGTTCATGGTCTTAGCAGGCAGCTAAAAAAGTAAACAAAGGCCAGCATGTCTGCATTCTCCCTGCATCATACTGACAGCAAATAATAGCTCCCTAACAGAATATCTATCAACTTGGAAACATTTACTGAGCATTTTGTTCTGGCTGATATAGACTGTTCAAGTAAGTCATTATACTGGGAGGCAGCTACTGCCATTTCAAAAAGTATCTTGAGACTACAGCAATTTCATATCACTGTAATTCAGCAGCAACTGACTACTAGCTAAGTGCCACAGGCTCCATCCAGTATGACTGTTTCCATGGTAATTGGATACCCAGGTATTTTATCGAAACCTGTTTGCCAGACATCATTGAGGACTAGGAAGGAAATCCTCAGACTTTTCCTTTCTACTGACTGACTGGTAGGCACACTGAATAACTAATTTTCATTATTTCCAGTTTCATATTATACAACTCTGAGTATTCATGTCACAAAAGTGCATTGATAACTTCTATTCTGATTCCCTTTGTTCCTTTCATCCAGTGTCTACTGAAACATTCTAAGCTAAAGCCCTCAGCTCCTTGCACTAACCTACACCACTAAAACACCTGTTTGACTCAAAAAAAGCAGGGTCTCATACATTCTACCTCTGATGGTGGCCAATGCATCTATTCAATAATTTAATGAAGAATTTCAAATCCAGTGTCTTCCTACAAAAAGGCTTATTTAAAATCTATGTTATCTTTTGTCAACTCACCCAGGTTTCTGGGTGTAAAACAACTTTCATCTGTGCGAAGAGTTACAAAATAAGCTATAGGAATATTGAGGATGAAATAGGGAACAGAATAAGGAAAGGAAGAAATGAACTGTCCACTGCCTTTCATAAACTGACAACAAATGTTAGGGCAATTATTTTCTGTGCCTGTTCTTACCCAGCCTTTCTTCTAAATGATCTGCCTATGTGCCAGTAAGCAAAAATCAGGTCCTGTTTTTAAAGTCATATTCCATCTGCTTCTGGAATTACTGCTAAGGGCAGGTGGCAAATGAGTTCTTTCTAATTTTCCAATCTTCTCCATGGGACAAATTCTTCCTNAGGATACATTGAGTGACAGGAGACAGAGCAGGGAACAACTATACCTAGGAAACCAAGGGGGGTGAATAGAACAAACCATTCTAACATATCAAATAAACATAAAAATCCACACTGCTACACTCCTTGTTCAGGCTGAGTAGTTCTTTACCAGCCCTTGGGATAGAGTAAGGAATAGCTCAAGCTGCATACATGTGACAGAACCTGCATCAGTATGAAATGAGGGCACATAAGGTTTAATGTTACATGTGTGATGTGCACAATTTATTATGAGACAATGATTTCTGAGTTGGAAGGTTCCAGTACAATAAACCAGGGCATGACATAAAGGCGTTTGCCTTAGGACTAGTCTTTTTAGTGACATGTTTACATAAAAGATGTTTCTGCACCTGTTAATACAATTGTTTTTTGCTGAATATAATTCTTTGAAAGAATTTCAAGAACAATTTCTTTTATCAAAGTGTCAGGTTCTAACCAAGGAAAGAAGTGACCAGCAACCACATGAAAAAGTGATAATTAAGTCAAGGCCTATGTGCATCAATCTAATTTGTGAATGCCAAGATTTTTCCTGTCATTTCAAAGAAAATCAATTAATTCTGGTTAATTCCTACGTCTTCAAATACACATCAATACATAGGCATTGGCATAACACTGATATATATACTTATACATATATTGTCATGCATATAACCATGATGTAAGTGCATATAAATTCTCACACAAAGAGGAGGCAAGTGATTTTCTAGAGACTTATTTGACAAAATAATAATTCATTGATCTCTCTGCCTTATTGGAGGGTGATAATAGAATAGCCCAAGAGAAGAATCCATGCCAGAATCCTGGATCAAAGAGTTTACCTCTTTGCTCACATAGGTGCTGAATCCATGGCTTATTTCCAAGTAAAAGTGCCTGCAGCAACATTTGCTAATTACAGGTTGTGTTCTACTGTTTCCAAACAGGGTGAAAGTGACAGAAGTTTAACTGTAAATAATTACACACTTGAGTAAGTGTGTGATTAGCCCTATTTGTTGTGGTTGGGACTAGAGTGACAGGACAAGAATGGAGTGATTGCATTATTTACAGCTTAATTGTAGACAAGTAATTACTTTCGTAAGCTGGTGCTATGGGGTCAGGGAATACATGCCTGAGAACATCTAGGGGTTGAATGGAAACTTCAGAAAGTGAGATTTCAAATGGTGTAGCAGAAGTGCAAATTCTATGCACTTATCTAATTATGGAGGGAGGTCCTTAAATTAAATGCTTTGGAATGTTAAATGTCTTGTTCTCTTGAAACCAAGGATTAGATGTAATATTTTAACCAGTGCTTTCAGCCTAATAAATCACAAATGCCACCTAGTGGCTTTTGCTATCTAGTGAATCATTGCATACTAAAAAAAAAAAAAAAAAAAAAAAAAAGTGGTAAGCCCCCTCCCTAAACCCCGTATTATTTCCATGAATGTGCATATGGTTGATGAGATTATCTGTGAACACATTTTTCCACCTAGTTCCCAGCCACATTTTATTTGCATTGGAACTGTTTGTGAAAATCTTACTCATATTGGCAAGTAGCAGTGAATAATCCCATTAAAATGTAGTTAAACTCTGCTTTGGAACTGTATTTTAACTATGTGCTCTCCTTGCCAAGTAAAAGAAGGTTCTGATTTACAAAAGATTTTAAATCAATAATAAGATTAGTTAAGTTAGTTAAATTAAATAAACATGTCAGTAAATTACCCTAATTCTAAATCTGTCCTTCCAACCAAACATTTCATTTTTTACTTGTGTGCTCCTTTTCCAAAATGACAAAGTATTTCAGAATCAAGGTCCAGAAATAAAGAAAGAAAGAAAGAGAAAAGGACCAAGCTGATTTTGAAGGAGAATAATTGCAGTACAATGAACCTCTTATTTGAGCAATCTATATGTTGTTAGATTCATTTAAAGATCATGAAAGGATACTTACAGGATCAGAACAAAAAAATTATTAGTAATAATTATGGTACCCTATGAGTTGCTAAGTTTCTGTTTCCACATCTTTGCAAGCAACTGCATATATTGAACTTATGATGATGGCTATTCACATGCGCAAAATATATTTTGCAAGAGTTAACTTTTTTTTCTGAGACAGCAAGGGCTTGAAAATCCCAGAAGCACTAGAAATTGAGTCATGTGAGTGCAAAAAAATATTTTTCAAAAGTCTGTAATTTATATCCCAATTCAGCAAAATCTTTAAATTGAAACATCAAAGTTTTGAAATTTGGCATAGTTATTTTGGCACAGCAACTAGAAATAAAAATATTTGTGAATTTCAAGAACTTTTGAATAGACAATCTGCTTTGACAAAATGTGATTAAAGTGCAATTGTCAAAAATTTTCAAAGCCTGGGTAGGAGTGTTAAATCAATCAGGCTTTTTTATTTTTTTTTCCTCTAATTGGAGATGTGTACAGTCCGTTGATTTCAGAACATGAAAACTGACACCAAGGATAAGTTGTAATTAAGTGATATAGGTATGCATAGGCAGATATGTGAATGTTTTATGTTGTAAAACACTCAATGATGTATATTTAGGTAATTATTTCTAGGAAGTTTACAGCTATGCAAGTGGCATATGATAGTTTAGTGGTGCCTAAATGCTCAAGGTGCTTTGCCTCCCAAAACTGAGCTGGATCTTCTCAGAGCTGTTCCTTCTGAAACATTAATTTATGATGGATGACAAATTTGTTTCTACTTCAGACTGATTGCTATTAACATCTATTTGTACAAATTTTCTATGGAATATTCACATTTCTATAATGAATGACCCTACAACTTTCATATGCCTCAATCCTCATATGCTTTTAGTGCATGTTTATCTTCAAGCAGGAGAAAAATTTCATTACATTAATTTCATGGGGTTAAGTCCAGTTGTTGCAGAGATTTTATTATAACTGGAATTATTATAGTATGCATTGTGACGAAAAGTAAACAGAAGTTCAGAAAAGTTAAGTATGTTCCTCTCCAGAGGTCATATAACAACTCAGTGAGAGAACAGAGTGCAAAATGTCCCCTCTATTCTTGATTATTTTCTTTGCAAGTGCTATAGTGTTGTTTTTTTTTTTTTTTTTAACAAAAATGCCTATAGTTATTGAATGGGATAACTAATGTATATGCTAGTAAAGGTGTTTACTTTCTTAAATACTCAATGTTCAAAGTACATTCAAATGTCTCAGTTCTATCCCTTCTTTTACTGTAACATGACAAAAAACTCCCCATAAAGTATTCCAAAGCCTTGCTTAGGTCATAAATCTTTTTAAAATTAAGAGATATGGCTTTCCGGATCTAAATAATTCCTCATTGGTATATTTGTTTTTATGTTCCTTTAATTTTACTGTTCTTGTGGAAACTCTGCACAGTCCTCTATAGCTGATCACTGAATAGAAAGAAATTACACATCAGAATAAATGCTAAATTGCTAGCAACTGTTATAGCATAGCCTGTCCTTTAATCATGTCCTTTGAAGTTCCTTAAAATAACACATTATATAAGAAACCTATTATTGTGCTTTAAAAATTAGTCTGAGGTAATATAATACAATTTGTAAAGTGTAAGTTGTTTTACAGATTGCCTATATATCTTCACAGAAAGAAAACAATAGATGACAACTTTTGGCTATATAATTTAGAAAACAAAACCAACCAGTTTTTCTGGGTGGAGACAATTCCTTGTTGTGGGATAAGGGAACATATTCCATGGCTGCAGTGGGTTATTAGTGGCACTGCTAATAACAACAATTGGAATCTTTGTCATTTTTCTTGACCTACTCTTGCTTACTCATGTTTTTTCTTTCTTCTCCCTCTTGTTTTACCTCATTTATTCAAATTTGTCGTGGAAAGTAAAATGAATCTGATAATAAATCTTTCATGATATTAATTTTGTTTCTCACATATTTCTTCCTTTCTGCTCTATCACCTGGACTTCTAAAGAAATATANTATATATATATATATATGTAGGACTAAGATATTTAAGATGTTTAGTAGTATCTCATCTAATAATTGGTTCTTATGTTGGATTTTTTATGTAATCCAAAGCAACCTTAGTGAAAGTCAATAGAATGGGTTCTGTGGCTATTAATTCACATTGACCACATAGTCTAGGATCCCAATCCATAGTAGTCACCTGTCTAGAGCACGTTTTATTTTCCAACTATCCAGGAAATTAAAATTTTATATCATGACAAGGAATGCATGACTGCATTTCTCTTTAAAATGGCACATCAGAGAACGCATCACCATTGTCCTACAGACCTGGTAACAGTCATAGGCCTCTAACACAGGGAGAAGAAGGCTTGGAGAGCTCTTAAGCCCTAAGCTGCTAGGCATTAGTGCTTAGGGTTAGACACTACAGTCTTCAGGGAATCTGCCTTGTTTCTATCCACACACAGTAGAGAGAAGAAATAAGGTAGAGGCGTGAGAGTGTTGAAAATTAAAACAGGTAGATACTGTGGAAGTGGTGGACTGGAAGACTGACAACAGTGGCTGAATGACTTCTAAAGGCACTGCAAGAAGACACAAGATAGGGCCAGCCTCTAACCCAGATGCAAGTGGTTGGTATATTTTTTTATTGAGGGAGATGTTAAGCATATCTATATGTTTGTTCCTTGTGGAGCCAGTTACTGACCACCCTCTAGTGAAGAATCATTTTCTAACATTTAATCTGAACTTCTACTGACACAACTTCCTTCTACTTCCTTGTGTCCTATTACTGGTCTTCAGAGAGAGGAGATAAACACCTCCTCCACCTCCGCTGCTGCCCATCTTGAGGAAGCTGTAGACTGCTATGAGGTCACCCCCCAGCCTTCCCTTCTCCAAGCTGAACAAAGCAAGTAACCTCAGCCACCCCTTGAAAGTCCTGCCTTTGAGGCCCTTCACCAAACGACACATTCAAATAGTTTGATTTTCTTCTTATATTGAGGCATCCAAAACTGCATAGAGTAATTGAGGTGGCACCACATCAGTGAAGAGCAGAGGAGAACATCCCCTCTCTTGCCTGGCTGGTGATGCTGTGCCCGGTGCACCCCAGGACATGCCTGGACATCCTGGCTGCCAGGGCACTGCTGACTCAAATATATCACCAACCCAAAACTGAATAGATCAGTTCCTGCAGGGCTGCTCTCCAGCCTTTTATTAGCCAGTCTGTAGGTATAACCTGGCTTATCCTGTCCCATGGTGCCTGTCCATGCCAAATTTCATATTGTCAATGATATCCAGAACTTTCTCTCCTCTCAAGGATGTCCACAGCTTCTCCTAATTAGTATCATTGGCAAACTTATTCAAGTTATTTCAACCAGAAAAAAAATGTTTTCATACACGAGTAACAAAAATCTAGTGAGAACTCAAGAAATAATAATGATGTCAGCTTAAATATATATGATACCTATTATTTTTAATTGTGTTGATTATTGCTAGGACTAGGAAATAAGAAGAAACTCCAGGTTTGCCTGGGCAGACATGGAGTAGTGGTACCTTGAAGAACATGAAGCTTAAACATGCAGATGAAGTGTACACAAGGATGCAATCAAGTCAACTGAACTATGCTATCAGCAAATATCTTTCCAGGTCTTTAGTGGAGGTAGGAGCCCAGGTAGGGAGCAAATAGGTTAATTAACTAGAAAGGAATGATAGTTCTGTGTCAGCAGCAGAGAGAGAAAGGGAAGTAAACAGATAAAGTGAGACTCAAAGTATGCTCTAGGCTTTTCCTTTCTTTAGGTCAGACATTTCTCTTTGATGGATATTACGCAGATCATAATTAATTCATGAAACAATTGAAGCTGTCTTGCTGGTTTAAGTTTAGAATTTATTCACTGCTTCAACACAGAAAAAATACTACTTAATTGCTTCTGCAATTATTTAGTCCACTTATCATTCAGCCAATGATGACAGTTGTCACTTTCTATCAAAAGAGAATAAAACACCCTCAAACAGTCAAAAAGTAATTAGCCATTACTTTTAGAAGGTGTCTCATACTACCATGTATTTTGGCATTGTTGTGAGAAATGCACTTATAACCCTCTACTCACAAGTACCTCTTTTGCCACGTGAGAATATGCACACTTTTACATTTAAAACTTGTATTTGCTTCTTCCTAATTTGTGGCACAACCCATTACTTTTGAAATAATATGTCCTCTATATTCGGCGGATCTATTTGAGCTGAAGTCTTGGTGTAATATCTATATAATTCTCTTTAATACTCAGCTGTGTAATATATACATTCAATTCAAATATGGAATTAAAAGCTTTTTTTTTAACCATTCTAAAGACATGGTACCTCTCCACAACTGGAATTGTAAGAGAATAATACATATAGACCAGGTGCAGACTGAAATAAATTGGAAGAGAAGCAACAGTTGTCAATATACTCATCAATACTATCAGATGAGAAGGCATCAAAATGCAGTCATGGAGAAGGATCTACTTTAAAGCAGACAAATTCCTATTTCTTTTGCATGCCATAGTGAAAACAGAACTGTAGGGGTCATATCAGGGACTTTATTCTAAAAATAAACCACTTTAATCATAGAATATTCACGAGTACCTTAACATAAGCTTCACCCATCTGCAATCAAATTTAACCTCTTCCATAAAGGAGTTGTCAAAGTATATAGCTAATATATTTTTATATATATTATAATCTATTTTATATATATATTTAATATATCCATGAATTAGGTGGAGGGAGACATTTTACCCTTAAGAGCTAATTACAAATACCTAAGAATGACAGCTATCTTTTTTGGTGGGTTTTCTCAGAAAAGTGTCTTGTAATGCAAGAGGCATCAGACTGGAAATTAGTTTTTTGCTGGTTGCCTAATGCCTTTCCCAGGGTGCCATCCTTCTGATGCTTGTGGCAGTGGTTATATTTCACTCCTCGTTGCTTTTCAGTGCTAACAGTGAATAAATGAAAATGCTTTTTCCCTGTTCATTCCCCTAAATGTGCTCACAGCCTTTGCTTATTTAGCATGTATAGGCAAGTTGACACTTTTCCCAGCATAAAGAGCATAGAAATGCTGGCAGCTATAGAGCTCTGGCACAAACATCCAAGCTGATTCTCACAAATGGACCCACAAGTGCTTAGGTCTGTTACGGATTTTAAATCCCAGAAAGTAGGCCAAACAGCTGCTCTGCTATTGTCCCAACTTTGCCTTCACTGGGCAATAAAATGAGTATTATTTGCCTTTTGTAATCACTATTTATTTCTCCTTTGCAGTTGATAAAAACATTGAAAATAGCTGGTCACAAAAGACTTCATGATCCAGCTGCCAAATGACCACATGGGTACATCTGGGACACCTTGCAGATTAAGGCACCAGGCAAAATAAAGACACATATGGTGCTTGGGAACAGGATCTGGACTGTACGTGACAATTAATTGAATGAAGATTGTAAATCTGGCCTTGGGATGGCATTCAAAATGTGCGAAAATATCCACTCAAACACAGTGAAATCTCCACAGCTGATGATGACTCAATGTGTTCTGATCACAGGCACTGGGAAAAAAAAAAAAAACAAACAAATGAGCAAAACTTGTAGAAGTTATCATTTCTATCTCTCCCTGCTGGCTCTGGGGAGCACATTCCAAGTGATGCTTACTTCACATGTTTCTCATTTTCAGATCTCTCTCTCCCCTTTATCAGGAAAGGTACTTGCTGAGCCTGAGTAAAGGGTGAGACAGTTCTAACTAGGTTATTTACTGGATTGTTATGATAGGTACCTTTTTTTTTTTTTTGCAGCATAAAAATGCACAAATATATTATGGGCTTTGTAAATATATTTCCCCTACTAAACATTTCTCTGTTCTACTCTTAAATACTCTTCTGGTAATTTTTCAGATTTTTGTATTTAGTGGTAGTTCAAGGAATCTACTTTTTCAGAGATGGGTCTTTACAGGATTTTACACAATATAATCATGCTCCTTATTTTAACATTCCTTCTTTCTACTCTTGTTATTGTTTTCCATATCTCTGTGATTTGTGGAGTTTTGCTTTCTTTTTGATTGAACACATATTTCAGAGTGTTCTGTTAGTTGTTTTTCAGGCTGCTGCCAAAGTATTTTTATACAACAGTTAGAAAATTCTATATAATACAGAACAAGTAAAGAACCACATGGTAATATGTTAATCCAAGATTTTTAAAAGCCATATTACTATTACTCTTAGTTATAAACATTTCATATGATTTTATCTTACCCCAAGATTAGCTCAGTTGGTTAGAGCACAGTGCTAATAACACCAAGTTCTGAGTTCAAGTCCTTTAAGAGTTGGACTTGATGATCCTTGTGGGTCACTTCCAACCCAGAATATTCTGTAATTGGCAGCAATAAAAAAAAAAAAACCAAAAAAAA
>WBMY01007374.1:178602-239505 GCA_013397315.1 Donacobius atricapilla | reverse complement strand
ACCAAAAAAAAAAAACCCACAAAAACCAGAAAGTTTTCTATATTTTGTGGGTGCCCTCATTACTAAAATAAAATGAACCTGACATCTTTATGGTGGTATCTGAGTCTGCTGGCAGTAAAGTTTACCTGGGGCCCAGGGTTCATACCTTTGAAGTGCATGTGAGACTTGCCAGTTGCCCAAGGAGGATCATCAGAAGTGATCCTGGAGCTGCTACACCAGGATAACCTGATCCTGCTTCTTAAAGGAGCACTAAAAGATAGGGGACAAATATGTGGCAGAGGGGAAGCCAATGTGTAATCCTCACTGCAGCCTGTCAGTTTTACTTTTCATGATGTTAGAAATTGCTTTTAAATTCCAGGTCAGTTTTAAATAGATCAGCTAGACAATTTTCCTTCATCTCCCCTTTCTATCTTATTTTCACTGTATCTAAATGGGATTCAAAATTGGAAGTTTTCTGTCCTACTGCATAATTGCTTACTCAATTCTGCAAGAACTGCAAAAATTCTACTTCCCTAGAAACAGAGGTTTTGGGGGATTTTTCATAATTAAGGACATTTGATCTATGATTTTTTTTCATGACCCTTAAATAAAGGAAGTATAATACAAATAATAGGGGGAAGAGGTGCTTTGTTGGGGTTTTTTTTTGTTTGTTTGTTTTGTTTCATTTTGTTTTGTTTTTTTCCCGAAGGAAATTAATTATTCCAACTTGTATTTTCATCCTGAATTAGAATAACACAGCAAAGCATCAAATTATTCCTGCAATGGACGCTTAAAAAGCTTGTATTTAAGCAATATTCTAATTTCAGGTTTTGTAATCATGCCTGCTAACATATTGCAATTAAATAACTGCAGACTGACCAACTGTCTGGGGTACCCTGGACAGAAGGATGCTGTGTGCACATACTCTGAGCTGCACAGGACTAATCACTGTCTGGGATATCCAGCTCTCCAGCAGCTCAGTCTTAGTTACTGTCACTGTTCCATCAGGGATCTGCTTGTGACTGGTGGCGTAGGAAGGAGGATTCATGGATATGACTATTGCTATTACAGTGTTTTCCTTTAATACATCAAGCTACTGTTGGATGCTTGCTTTTTTCTCAGTTTGATACAAACCTGAATACCACAGGGATTTATCATAATTCCATATGCACTATGAACTCCAAATGTGGGATAACCTAAATCATAGTATAATCTGTCCTAGGAGCTTTAGTCATGCATTCAGAAGGGAAACTAAATTATTTCATGGGAGATATAATTAAAGCAGTGATTCCTCTCTGTCAAAAAGCTCTATGTGCCATTCTAACAAATGCTGTTACATGCTTCCTTAGGGACTAACAGAGGAAAACTAATATTGATACAGTTTTTGATTTTGTTTTGCAAATGTAAATGTCAAGAATCAGATCTACTCGCCCCAAGAAGAAATAATATATTTAAAATTACCTTAAACAAATTTGAATGTTGTGGTGAAATTGAAATTTTAACGGACAAAATTTTACATTATAAAAATTTTGAGCAGGGATGGTCCAAAAATTTCACAAGTTTGTTCTGACATTTCAAATCACAGTAAGCTATCAATGTTTTTAGTGAGCTACTCTGACAGTAGGAATGTCAAAAAGAGTATATTAACAGATAAACTACTCCTAGGTTTCATTCTGTTCTTCATGAAATTAATGAAGTGTTACTAATAATTTTCTCCAGTTTTTAAAACTGGCACTGTTTCTAAAATTGGCTCAGCTTAAAGAAAGTAAAGACATTTCTCATATTGTATCTCCTTGGTGATATAAACTGGCAGAAGTAGTAGCAGCATGACTTAAACATGTTGCTGTTAAATACCCAAATCTTTGGCTGCAAATTAGTCAGAGGTGATATGAGCATCATGAAATCACCTGTCTTTAGAATTCCACTGTATTATGTCGAGGTAAGATATTTGCATGTGGATACTGTGACTAAGGAATGGTTCCTTACACTATGTCATGGTATTCCTATTATTTCTCTGAAATGATATCCATATGGTCTCTATTGCCATTCTGCAGCTGCCATATTATACTCTTATAGTATAAAAGTAGTAATTGCTGAAAAGTAAAGCAATTTTGCTTGAAATTCAAGAAGAGGGACTGCATTATGAGAATCGATGGGAAAGGACTACAAATGAAAATGCTGGTAAAGTCCATTAACAATTAATGGACACAGTGAAAGTGGAATTTATTCATATGCAACAACACACAAATCTGTCCCAGCAGTGTCTCCAAGCAGAGTCAGGCAACACAGTCGAAATAAGGGAATTGAGTTAGAAAGCAAAGTGGCAACGAAGAAGGAGGTATGACTATTGAAATAGGTGAGACCTGTGTTAGAAGAAAGTTAGCAGCAGGATGTGAAGTAATAAGTAGGTTTTTCATTTAGGAAAAATTAGTTAAAGAAGAGGAGATGGCTGCAGAGGACAGAATAATTGAATTTCTTACAATTCAAGAATATTTAATATTCCAAATGTTATTGCTTTCCTCATTTTTTAAATCCTATACCTGCTTTCAATTCCTTTCTCATTGCTGCTCATATTCTGAATAACAAGGTATTTTTATCCTTTAAAAAAGCAGCAGGCTCTACTGTTTGTAGCTCAGCACCTAAGATATAATTGTGTCAGGATTATGATAAGGGGCTGACTTGATTTATGTAAAAATAATGTGGGGGTTTTTTTACCCCAAGAAAGCACTTGACAGAAACATACAGATGAAGACCCAGAGTCAGCAAGATAATGAACTAATTTCTGTAAGTCTTTGGCAGTTTGAGGTAAACACTACAGAAATGATATTGCATGCAGAATTCTTTAAAATCTTTGTACATTGTGCCATCTGCCCTAGAGTTCTATTTCTAGATCACTTTTTGATCATTACAAAACATCTGGTTGTATCACTGTCTTTCTGCAAATAGTTTATTTTAATTCATTCTTTTTCAACAGAGAGATCTGGTTACAAGAATATGTATAAGCACATATAGCTATTTCCTTTTAGTAGCCTGCCCACCATATGTTAATTGATGCTGTAAAGAAGTGGCACTTAAAACACATGCACAGAGATAAGGATAGATATATCTGTCCTTAGCCTTCCTTCACAAGTAATTACAACCAAGATCAACCAAGTTAAACTGCAGGACATGATGGTTCTTTGCTTTCTAACGCATAAACTGGTGGCCTTCAAGATTTGTGTAAGTTTCTCAGCAAAATAAGTGAGGGAGAAGCATTTAGTTTGTCCCTGCATTACTTGGTGACTACTCAGTGATGAAATGTCTCTGATCTTTAGCCAGATGGGAGCTACATATGATTACACAGTGTTTCTTGCTGAGCACACTAAGGGCATTGGACAAAAATCATCAGGCACCAGACCAGGAAAAAGGAAAGATACATTTTATATAATTCTTAACTAAACTGTGGAAATCATTAATACAGACAGTTGTAAATGATGTGTTATAAGGATTCAAAAGTCATTAGATGTTCCAATAGAAACTGGTTTACACAAAGTCCTGGGTATTTTAAACTTGCCCTTGTCTACTCTTGGCCATTTTGGAGTCAGGAGATAGGGCTAACAGCATTTTTTACATCATCATTGTCATGCCTATGACATGTTCCATGCTCACAAACTGGTGTGCAGAATGAATTCTTCCACTTTCTAATGTGTGTGATCTCTTAATGACCATGCCGAACATGGATTTTCCGAGAATGGATTTTGGTGCAGCTTACAAATCATTTGAGTAATCCTCACATTCTCAGGTTGCACTATTAACTCATTTACTCCTAATATTAAAATCTGCATTCTACTAAAGTTTCAGGCACAGTTGTCTTTCATATGGAGTCTTTTGCCTTTTTTTTTTCTTTTGAAAAGCCAGCTGTCTATCAGTTTCAGATAATCCTTTTAAGTATAACAAGAAATATTATAAGACTTTGAAGACTTGAAGGAACTGCTTGCTGTTGTCCTATCATCATGCTGTACCTGATCATTTCAGTACACTGACACAGCGCTCTCTTACCACACATAATTTTGCACTTAATATTTGTATCATTAAATCTTAACATTCATTCAAGTACATAATTTAATACAAGCTTTTTCACATGTAGTGTTTCTATTTGACTCAAAGAAATTTTAGACTTCAGAAGCAGAGTGAACAGAACTCCTAGGTGGTTCCGATCCAGAGAAACTTGATGCAATTTTTTGTGCAGGACTTTGCACTTGCCCCTTATTGAACTTCAAAGGCTCCTCTTAGCCCATTTTTCCAGCCTGTGAAAGTCCTTCTGGATGGCAGCATGACCCTCTGAGGTCTCAGTCACTCCTCCTAGTTTTGTGTCATTGGCAAACTTGCTGAGGGTACCTGCTACCCCATTATTCAGACTGTAAATGAAAATACTATCCAGAATTTGACTCAGAATTGACCCCTGCGGTAAACTGCAAGTTATTGGCCTCCAATAAGACTTCAAGACATTAATCACTACTCTCTGAGCCTGGCCATTCAGCCAGTTTTGAAGCCAGCTCACTGTCTGCCCACCTAGACTTCATTAACTTCTTCACAAGGATCTTAGAAGAAACAGTCTTGAAAATCTTATTGAAGTCTACTTTCTCCTCACACTTACCAAGCCAGTAATTGAGTCACAGAAGGTTATCAAATTGGTCAGGTATGACATTTGCTTGGTGAATCCATGATGAAGACTCCTACTGATTTTCTTGTCGTTGAAATGTCTGGATATGGTTTTCAGGATTAGCTGCCCCATCGCCTTCCCAGGGATCAGGGTAAAGCTGATCTACTTGTTTTCCTTGACCTCAAAAGTAGGAATGCCATTTCTTTTCCTTCAAGAAAAGGGCACTTCTCCCAGTTATCAGTCAAGTATTTTCAAGAAGGACCTTATAATGGCAACTGCCAGTGACCTCAGCACTGGTAGGCATATTCTGTTAGGGCTTATGGAATGTCCAGGTTGCTTGAGTATTCCATGACCCGGGAGGAGGTTGTCCACCAGTGATTTTCACCAATGTTATATCATTCTTGCTTCTGCCTTTACCTCAGGTTTCTGTCACCTGAGATTCCAGAAGGATAGTCTTGTTAGTAAAGATTGAGGCAAAGAAGGCACTCTGCTTCAGCTTTTTCCATGTCCTGTGCAACTGAGTCTCCTGACTCATTTAAAACCAGGCATATCTTTTTTCCTAGTCTTCTTATTGTTACCTAAGGACATATAGAAACCTTTGTTTTCTTTGACATCTCTAGTTAGATTAAATTCCCGTTGGGATTTGGCTTTCCTAGTATCATCCCACAATGTCTCTGTATTGTTCCTAAATTACAGTCCAGGTATTTTTGTCTGCCTTGCTCTTAATTGGAATGGAACTCTTTTCAGATTGAAAAGGCCAAAATTCTCTTTCCTGAAATCTAAAGTTGTAAGATTGCTTTTCCCTTCCTCTCTCCCCTCATGATCCTGAATCCCACTGCCTCATGCTTATTGCTACCAAGGTTACCTTTCACCTTCCCGTCCCAAATAAGTCTGTCTTGGTTTGAAAGACAGGTGTCTGCTAGGGGAGGGCAAGACCCTCCTTCAGAATGGAGAATTCAAACCCCCTCCCTCCGAATTATTAAAACTTTGATATTAAGTCGGCTCTCAGGCAAGGATATGGGGACAGGAATAACAGCTCTTTACTAATATGTATAACAAGGCAAACAAACAAACAACAACTACAGCATTAATGATAAACAAAACCAGGAACTTCAAGGGGGCTTTTGTTTCACAAAGCCCGGGGCAGTCTGGTCTCGGTGCAGGGCTCCAAGAGCACCAAACTGGAACGGTAGAAAATCCCGGGCTGGTGGGTGGGATGTACCAAAACTCCACGGTGGTAGCTGGAAGGGCAGGGATGTCCTGGCAGGGCCGGGCAGTGCGGGGATACAGCGTATCCAAAGCTGTGCCCAAGAAAAGCGGCGCCGGTGGGACGGGGCCGGCCCAGCTCTAGCAGGGCAGGAGGAGGCGAGCTCAGAGTTCCTGGGCACACGAGGAGATGATGGAAGATTTCCTCAGGACCGGACCCTGTGATGGCAGTGAAGAACTCCTCCCGCGGCAAGAGCGGCCTGACCCTTCTCTCTCCAATGCTGAGAGCAAGGGAGCAAAGTTGTGCCCACGCCTGCCCTTTACCTGCCCAAAACCTCATGGTATCTCTTTTTCCCTCGGAGAGAAAAACTCTCAGAGACCAAAAAAAGGGTGTAGCCCTGATGTTACACTTTCCTAGCCGTTTGTATTGTTTTGGTCAAGCACCCATAAGCACCCAGTAATTAGTCTCCCAGCAACTTTGTGTGAAAAAAATTCTATAAGGAAAAAAACCACCCTATTCTAACACCCAACAAAGCCCTTCCTTGTTACTGAGTTTGAGGCCTAGCTGATCACCTCTCTTTGTTGGCTTCTTTGTCATCTGGGTGAGGAAGTCATCATTGACACACTCCAGGAACCTCCTGGTTTACTTATGCCCCCTTTATGACAGTCCATCCCACGATACAGACAAGGGTAATCCAGCTTCTTGTTAATAGATCCCTAGAGGAAGATCAGAGTGAAATGGCACTGAATAATCAGTTTGTAAATATATATATACATGGGGTTTATTTTAAAAAAATTTGGTTGCAAAGAAAAGTATGCAGCCATTTTGATTATTGCCGTCTCTATATAATAACATAAAAGGGTTGCACTATGAAAGGGCAAAAATATCACTCGGGGACATGTATAAGGGAAAATAGAGAAAGAAAGCATAAGAGTGTGAAAATTTTACCACCTGTTGACCTGTGAAGAGTTGTCCCTTAGTCTCAATTTGTCAGAGATGGGAGAAACCACAGAGTAGCCACAAAACACAAAGTCCGATGGGTTATGATATACTCGGGTAAGGTGGGATGCCCAGGTACCTCTCCTGTCAGGGAGCTTTCAGTTCTGGGGTGGAAGGACTCATATCTGAATTTGAAGGCACTTCAGAGGTCTTTGATGGTTTACATCTTCTGAGACATGGCAGTTTTCTCCTCTCACGTCAGCATGGTAGGGGTAGGAATGCCCCATCAGACCTTTCCCGGGGGATGGGACGACAGGGAGTTGTACAACCCAGTGGTGTGTCTAAGGGAGGACAATTTAGCCTAACAAGAGGCACTATCCTATCTCCATAGGATTTATCTCTTAGCTCACTCATAGCCCATCATTCACCCTGTGCTTTACCAGATCACTGGTTTGCCATTAGACACCCAAAAGCTCCCCTCCTCCACCTCTAAACCTGGCTTCAACAAAGCACCTTGGCACCTCCACAAGTGGGGAATGCTTTGAGTCATTAACCTGTAACAGTCCAGTCTCTCACACCCCGTGTTTTCCCTGCAGCATAAAACAGGTTGGTTGAAGACCCCTCTGAGGACAAGGACCTGCAAATGTGAGAACTCTCCTATCTCTTATTTATAGGGTGTATCTATCCACTTGATCCTTCTGGTCAGGCAGCCTGTATCAGACACCCACTGCTCTCTGATGTTTACCCATTAGGTCTTAGCTGACTCATCACCATCCTCAGGCAGAGTTCCAAATATTCTGTCTCATATAAAGAGCTCCTCCACCTTCTCTTCCCAGCCTGTCCATCCTAAGGAGCCTGTATCTCTGCATTGCAACCAGTCAAGGGATCCGTGGCACCATGTCTTTGATCCAACAGGATCATAGCCCTGGAATTGTACACAGATCTCTAATTAATGTTCATGCCTCATGTTGTGAACATAAGTGTATGTGCCCATCTGGATGTTACAAAGCAACATCCATTGTACCAAATATCCCTACTTATAAAGATCCAGCTACTTTCACAGTAAACAAATTAAACTAATGCTTGATTTTACTAGTGTTACTGAAGCACTGTTTTTTGGACCTAGAAGAGGTCTTCTATCTAATTTCATTGATGAATACCTCCAGTGCAGTTAGCTTGATTTGAAAGCTGCAGTGTGAGCTACAGGTTGATCTCTGGGTGACAAGAGCCTGAGGCAAGAGGCCGTGACCTGCCAACCCTTTGCACAACAAAGCATGTAGGGACCTGTGGCCCAGACAGGGGACCAGACCTGGCAGGAGCCCTTGCCCCCCAGACTCTCTCTCTCTCACTCAGACTGTGATGGTATAAAAACCCAAGGGTTCCTTTGTTCTGCATCCTGCCTTGGAAGTACCAGCTCAAGCTTAGGTTTTTTTATCTGGTTATTGCACCATGATTAAATTATCTGAAGGATCTGGATCTCCAAGATTGCAATGGGAAACCTGAGGTTGAGCAGGTAAGGAAAACTGGTATGACTGTGAGTGAGGGGGGATGTAGCTGTGAAGGAGCCTCCATCCCAGCTCAGGTGCAAGAGCGACTGCACCAGAGGGCCCCTGGATGGTCAGGCAGGAACTTTCTTTAAAAGTTTTATCTTCACCCATAAATAATTTCTGTTCTATATTCTGTTGTTAACCTGTTTTTGCATTCCTTTCCCATGAAAAGGTGCTTAAGTTTAAGTAGAGTGCAGCAAAGAAGAACCCATTCTGGTGCCAAGACAACTCAAAAAGGTAAGATGTGACCAAGGACTCAGAGGTTTTAAAACTGTTTGCTAGCATCTTAAAAAAAATCTCCAATTTTGCCTGTAAAAAGAAAAAGTATTGTCCCCATCTTTTATCACTGAAAACTGTCAGATATATGTCCATAGAAAAAAGCAGAGTTTTCTTAGCCTCTAATATTTTAATTGTAAAAAGAAGAGGATGACCATATTAATACCAAATGCTTTTTTAGTAATTTTTCTCCTTAATACTTTCAGTTGAAAGTATCTATGCTGCTCATCGACTAATCTGAATGTTCAGGTATGAAGTGATACAAATAACAACAAAGCTTTATTTACTGTTATTCTCATTCCTGTGTGGTCCTTTAAAAAGACTGACTCTTCTGGGAAGGACGTTGAGACATTTCCTTTCTTCATAACTGAACAATTTTCTCCCCAAAAATCTCAGCACTGGGTTGCCTCACAGCCCTTGTTGTTCTGAATACCATGAGGTACAGCTGTACATGGAAATCTCCATTATTATTAGGTGAGAAGGCTGCACTCCTTTCCCTGGCTTGAGGTGTTGTGGTATTATATTTCTCATTAATTAACAATTAGGCATATTGTTATAGATGACTTTATGAAGACATGAAAGCTGTTTTGGCGAAGAAATACAATTTGTTCCATGCAAGGCAGTCTGCCTTCACAACAAAGTCTGGAATCACATTTCTTCTCATTTTAAAGTCACATTGCGAGATTTTTCAGGTATTAGAACTGCACTTTCAGACCTCTCTGTGCTCTCATTTAAGATGTCTCTTCTTTTGTGAAATCCTGACTGCTGACAACAGGTACATTCAAAGGAAAAGAAATTTCAACTGCTTCAGGAATAAATCCCATATGTACTCAAAAGAAAGCTTTCTCTGAGCCTATCAATCAGCAAGTCATGTAGGAAAGTATTCAGACATCAGTAAATAAACATGATGACTTGCTTTGTGCTGAAAAAATTGATGTTGAATATTCAATATATAATGACACTAGAGAAAAATATTTGTTTGGTCTGATTTATACACATGTAACCAGAATCTCTCTCAGAAAGAAAAGTGAGCTACATATTGTTTTATAGTGACACTTAGATATAACTAATGTATATGTCTTTTGGAAACATCTTGAAAAGCAGAGGAATTGTGGCAAAGTAAGAAACAAGCCTTGTATTGCTTCCTTCAGATGCTAGGCTCAGAAGATATCATAGCAAAGAAATGTAGGCAGCCTGTGCACCTTCTTTTAAAGCAGTAAAATTTTTCCCCCTGCCTCAGCTTTGCGAGGTTTCATGGTGGAGGAGGGCGTAGTTCTTCATCCAGTTGAAAGAAAGAATAGGATCACCAAAAGTTCATTGGAACTTCAATTTCAGAAAATCATCTAAAAAACCCCTTTCTTGCATAATATGATTTTTACTGATATTTCTGTTTCCTTCATATTCTAGGAGACCAGTTTGTTTCTCACTGGCTTACACATTGTTCTGAAAAGAAGACAGAAGGCCAAAAGACCACCAGCATATTTCTCCTTTTAAAGAAAACCTGTTGGTCTGGAGTAAGAAACATTTGCATAAGACAAGGTGGATCACCAATTTCTATCTCAGAAAAAAAATGTGTATGTGTGCATGAGTGCAGTGATATTACATCTTATAGATACATAGAGAACACAGCTGATTAATTTGTGTATTAAACAGAATAGGTTCATTTTCCTTAGTGTTATGTCTTAGGAAGAATCAAAAATGGAAAAATAAAAAGTATCCTAAATAATAAGTAACCTAAACTCTTTTGTTTATGATAATATTTTGCCACTAAAATATGTGGATTGCAGTCATTTGACAGCTCTAATGACTCATGACAATGTCCAGTGCACTATAGCCATACTAACCCAGTGTACCACCTATCCAAGAAGAACAAGGATACCAGAAAAATTCTTGAATTTGAGTGAGGGCATCTGAGTTCCAATGGTGGAAAACTAGATTGACCATGACTCTATGGTATTGTCAAAGCATAATTTTAAGCCAGGGTCCACATCTAGTGCCAAAAATTAGTTTTGTACAGAGGCTTATATGTTGCAGATAAAATCAACTCTTACTTTGACTTTACTTTGTTTCCTTTAACCACTGCGAGACATGGACTCACAAACCAATTAGCTCATGTGGGAGAGGTATGGGAAACACAAAGAAAAGCTCTCTGACTAGATGTCAACACCTGAATTAAATTGCTTAGAAAAAAAATTGGCATTTCTATCACTGGGGTTTTTTGGTCTGTTTTTTTTTTTTTTTAGGAAAGAGTTAGTTAAAGTGATTCCCTTACAGATATTTAACCAAGCAGTACTGAATGTCATTCCAATGGCACCCCACATGTTTAGAGAAGAAATGAGGTTAAGGAAGCTATTGCTCTTGGCTGTGAACTGTGAGCATTGGCTGAAACTCAGTGACCCTAGAACCTAATTCCCAAGATTCAGACCTTCAAGCGGTCCTCCCTTCCTTTATCCACAGAAGAATATTTTATTTGCCTGTATCATGATACAGACATTGCGTATAGCAGAGTGACTGATGTATGGATGATACTCTCAATGTTCTACTAAATGATGAAACTACTACACATAAGACATCTCTAGATGTCTTTGGCTGCACAGCTGGCCAATCCGTAGCAGAAAACTTCCAATTGAGAAAGCAAGAGAAGTGACAGAACCAGAGGTAAGCATCAGAGCCTTGTGCCATAATATCCTACAAGGTACCTAGGTTGTCGAAGTCATAATTGAATCTTCTATTATTCTAACACCTAGGGTACTTTTTTTTTTTACTGAGAGAATAATTATAAAATCATGTTAGAACATATATCTAATACAAGGACCTTCAGTTTCTTTGCTCCTTTTTTTATCTGTAGAGTTACATGTGGCTACAATTCTGGATAGGTGCCAGCTATTCCAAGCATTTTTGGACAGAATATTACTGAAAGAAGGAGAAAAAGTGCACAGATTAACAACTCGTAATTCAACTTCTACCGAATGTTTTGAGGAAGGTTTTTTTAAAATTTGTTGGTTTTGTTATTTGGTTCTTTTGATGCTTTATTTTTGCATGTAGTACTATGAATATGGTGAGGGTTTTTCTGCTGAATGTACCTTGACTGTATACAAATACAACATAGAACATTTATCAAAAGTTTATGTTTTCCATAACTAAGCTTCAACTAGTTACTAAATATATTTATAGTGTCTGTAATGAATAGACATATTTTTAAATTATATAATATTGAATTTAATATTTTAATAATACATATCTAATATTAATAAGGTTTCCTTTAAATACACCACATGTTTATACCTGTCAATGCCAATGTTCTCAAAATCTATTTTATTTTAATAAAAATATATTACAATGTAACCCTTTGTCCCATGGTTTTACATCTTATTTTATAAGAATATTAAAAAAACCTTCTTTCCGTATGCTATCTATAGAATCATCAGATAATGTTTGCTATAAAACGAATTCCTCTTAAGACAACATAATGCAGAAAACCTGTGTGCCATTGGTGAAGTGGATTTAACCCCATAAAACTTATATAAAGGGAGACACAAGAGTTCAGGAACAATCTCATAGGAGCTGCTACAGACCAAATTTGAATATTTGTAAACCCTAAAGCAATCCTATCATATACTTGGAGGGAAAACTTAATTTCTGCAGACTTCTTTAATTATTTTAATGAGTGCACTCACCAGATAGAAAGATACAGATTTCAAAGGGAAAAGAGAAAGTTAGCAAAAAGGAAAATTCCCTCACTTTCAAACACAAATATGCCAGCTTTTGGCAATATGTTTCTGCCATGTTGAAGTTTTTTTGATTACAGATGGATATATGGAGATCAAGAAGTTCACACAACAAAGGTGATCCTTTAGGTTGCTTAAGAATCATAGAATATATTTGTTTTATGTTACCTTTGTTATTTAGGGTGGGGAATAGTTTCCTCTAGAGCTTTACATCTTGGCTTCTCCTTCTTTTATGCTTATCACATACATCCCTTCCAAAGATAGATTGTTTTGACCACCACTCACCTGAATTGGTGTAGGTTCCTTGTTTATGGCACACTGCATTTAGTTCAAAGCATAAACTTATTTTTGTAGAAAAGATTAAACATACAGTGCTGTATATTTGTATTAAATTCAGAATAATGTAATCATAATATTTAGTGGATTTTAATATCAGTTCTCTTTAAGTAGAATACTGCAAATGGCCATGGTTTTATTCTTGATATCAAAATGCAGGTAAATAAGGTTCAAAACTATTTTGAATCCTGCTGATCATTGGCACCAATAACTGCTCACTAGCGAGATGGAAGAAATTAGGGGTAGGCTGCTACACAAAAACAAAAATACAAAAAAACCCCAAACCTCAAATCTTTGAATACTTTTTCTTTTAAAAAATTAAAATTTCATCTTGAAAGAAGATGGAGGTAGTTCATAGAGTTTTCATTCCTTGGCACATCAAATAATTTGCTTTCTATTTTTTCCTTGTTACACAAAATATGACTGACTTTATGCCCAGCTTTGAGATGCTGCCAGTAACATTTCACTTTATAGCTTTCTCTGCTAGGGCAAGACAAAGACAATGGTCATGTTGATACATGAAGATAAATCACAGTCAGTGAATGCTATTTGTGGCATAAGGAAAAAGTCTTTGAATAATAATAGTGGATTTTTTTTTTATTTTTAAAAAACTAAACTTGGGTGGAAGATCCCTTAAGATCAGGCTTCATGTTAGTGCAAAGTATTGCAGTAAAAAGAATATGGATCAGCTTGCAGTCTCTACAGATATCTCCACTGCTTAACCATCAAATTTAGACTTGCATTTTCCAGGCACCCTTACTGTTGCATCCTCTAGCTTTTATTCATCAGACCTTTGTTAACATTTTCAGGAGTTTTCCTATTTATTTTGACTGCGAGTGGATGCATTATTGAATTATTAAAATGTTGCTCTTTTTTTGAAGAGCAAGTTCTTGTTCACTTCAGGTTAACATTACCTCAAAAGTAATAGTGCAAAAGTAATTATTGGGTTATTAATTTAACAAGTCTTTGTTTTAAATATAATTGAATTCAATTTTGAGTATAAAGCTATAGAGTTCTTACTTAATTTTACCATGGTAAAAACCCACCAACAACCCTCTCATAAATCACAGAAAATATAAATGCCTGCAGCTTTATAAGAGCTAACGTTTTATTGTTACTAACATTTCTAGTTAAAAAAAGAGTTTACAGATCAGTATGGCTTCATAATGGAATTTATACGGTTTTCTATATGATACATAGCCCTACCTACAGATATGATAGACTGAAGTTCAAGTATGCTGGTTATTTGCAGTAGAAATGGAGAGAAGGATCTGTGGATGAATTTATTCAGGGCTCCATGCTGTGTCTTATACATTAATCATGAAGCATCATGCTTATGCAAATGTGCAGAAGCCTAATTAGGCATACAGAGTAGAACATTTGGAATAATGTTATGAGCTATTGGACCTCTGAAATATGTTCCTCAGCCAAATTCTCAAAAGGAAAGTAGATCTGAGATGCCTTTTTACTTTTGAAAACAGGTGTACAATTGTCTTCTTAGTGCTTATTTCATGCCTTCAACTTTAAAATAAAGCTTGATCCCAATTGGCATGACATTTTCCTTGTCACTGGAAAGTAGCTGTGGATATTCCAAATCACTCACAAGAAAACAAAATGTTCATTCAGAGCTCAGACATGCTGAGAATTTTGAGAATCCTGTAATACTTTGAGAATCTTTGTTGTCTGTTTTGAGCATTTTGTCTTCTGAAAATATTGACGCTGAATTTGGCACTTCCTTTCTTCTTGCTACAATATGTGATTAATCAAAATATCCTGATTTGCATTCTGAGAATTCAATATCTTAATGTAAATATGCAGAACATCAGGCATTCCACTTTAGAATACAAAATTTTGTTACACAAATTATTTATACTCTTATCCAAAAATTAATCTTAAACAAAATTACTAGTGTGTGTTTCCTACTTCTTTGAAGGTTTGTTAGGCTTTCTTCACATCTGGTTAAAAAGTTAACCAGCAAATTATTTACTCTTTGGTAGTTGCTGTAGAGAAAAGGAAATTAGTACTTACAAACCAAGTCGCTAGTGGTATGGTAAACACAGCACAGCACTAAACAATCCTAAAATAATAAAACCTTTCATAAAATAAGTTAATCTTTTTTTGCAGAGATTTTAGAATTTAATTTATCCATTCTTTATTTGTTCACAGGTTAGTATATAGATCAAATTCCATCTACACATAATAGCAAACACACTGTGCTGCCTAACAACAATAACTACACCTGACAACAAAAGCAAATACATGAAGACTGCCATAGAAAGAGGAAATGATGACCTTTAAACTATGGTGCCAATATACTTATAAATCCTAAGGTGTTCCCTGCTGTGGTATTTCATGAAGCATGGAGATTCCAGTGGAAATGGGTGATCTAGCTGCAGCAGAGCATCAAATGGAAGTTAACTGTTAAAATTTCAGGTGGTAAGCAAAAGAATTGTCCGTTTTAAAAGATATGAGAAAGAGAGAGAGTATGAGAGGGTGATATTTTGTGGTTTTTAAGTTGCAGAGGACAAATTCATCATCTGAATTTCACATCACAGGATGATGAGCGGGTTGACAGTCTTCCTCCTGTTGAGCAAAGGATTATTGGAGCCCCTTATAAGGAAAAGTATTATGTATTTTCTTGTATTTTATGACCATATGAGTAATATTCCTGAATAATCCTGTATTCTGGGAACACAGAAAAAAAAAAAGAAATTAATAATTTATATTTATTGTTATCAATGATAACTATATGCACTTTATAGAAGGCCACAGCTTCATATCCCAAGTAGCCTCTGAATAGCAAGCTGAGAGAATGCAGACCTTGAGAAGCTAAGTAGTCTTCCTCTATCCTATCAAATTAGTAAAACAGAAAGGGTGAAATTCTAGAATTTTGAAGTCTACGGAACAATTTCTATAAACTTCATTCTTAAACTTAGATATTCAATGAGCTAAAGTTATTAACATTTATTTTTTATTTGGCTAAGGTCAGCTTTTTTTTTTTTTTGACAAAAAAGCATTTGCAATCATTAGGAAGGGGAACTAAAAGTGAATTCTGAGGTGAAGCAACCACCTTTTCTTGTACATGAACATCAAATTTTTCCAGTAATATTGTTGAAGGCAGGTCTAAAATGGTAAATGCTAAAACAGCAAACAAACAAGTCCTATACTTTTAAAAACCCCATATTTTATTTTGAAACCTCTGTCAACATTTTTTGAGCATTTGTCAACACTTTAAATAGTTACCTAAATAAATGTATCAAACATCTAACTCTCCTGTTTGTTTCTTTTGTATGTCCTACACTCATCCTCTCTGGAAGACTGAAATTTAGAAATTTAATAAATTTGAATTTAAGAAACACTGAAATCAGGGCACCACCAAGTGCACAAACTCTCTCTCTCTATGATTTCACTTAGAGCCTGCATGTTTGATTTAGGGAAAAATTGAAGGAAAAAACTGAAAAAAAAGGTTGTTGAATCTCAGTAAACTGTATTGCATATCAAATATTTGCACAGAGAGAGGTATTTTTCCAGAACGTTTTTTAACTAAGAGAAAAATTAATGCTGCTCTGGCTGCTCACTTGAGAGAAATTACAGGTGAAGAGGGAACATATGCAGTGTCTGCAGAGAGTAAAAGAGAGATGTAACTTTTAAAAGGTCTTGTACAAGCACCAGTCCCTTTGAGAAATCTTAAAAAATATTAATAAAAAAAATTTTCTTATCTTTGCCTTTCTTTCAGTCTTTAGTCCCTGTTACATTAAAAAAAAAAATCTTACTTAGGCAAGAGAGTCTGGCCTATGGCAAATAGCTCTACTCCTTTTGGAAGAAAATCCTACTCATTTTTTATTGAAAACACATGTCATCATTAGGCCCCATTGTTTCTATACACGCTTGTCAACAGCATGTAGACCTAAACCCATTTAATGCTTCTAGTGCTTCATAAACTGTATGAAATCTGTTGTTTTTTTATTTACATCTACTTCAGTCAGTATCTTCTCCTCTGACAATTACTACAATGCCCAAAAGGTGTCACTTCACATTTTCCCATTTTAAGTTTTCAGTGAAGAAGAATATTCCCTGTTTCCTCTAGGGTCTGAGTACTGTCAGTGAGTGGCAGTCAAGAGCTCTGGCTCTTGGGGCGGGTCTCAATATGATGAGAGAAGAACTTCCTGTACAACCAGAGGGAACAATTTATGGTGCCATCTCTTAAATCCCAGGCCTGGGCTGCCTGGAGCAGGGTGAGCTTTCAAGAGCAGTAATGAGACAGAAAGGTGAGTTCCAGAAAGACTATCATCACCTGCAAATTAGCAGAGTTATGTCTCAAATTTTCATTGCTTTAGAGTAAATCATACTTCCTTCTTGATTTCACGAAGTGAGCCATGTTGCATGTTGGAATTCTCCTTAATTACTCTTAGCAGCTCTAAAAATAGAACAAAATTTTAATTGAGAAACTAAAACAGTGTAGTAAGAAAATAAGAACTAATTATTATGTTTTTAAAAGCCGTTAATACTATGGCCAATTTTATGCCTTCATAACACAGAATAAGGGTATTCTGAATTCACAGAGCTGTCAGTCTTTAACCTAATGAAGTTAAAATTGAGATTACAATCCTATAATCTAAAGAATAAAAATAAAAATGCTTATTAAATGTCTTGGCTTTCTTTGGCAGCATTATTTAACAGAAAATAAATTGAAAATATGTTGGAAATGTCTGTTTGCTCCCCCAGAAACTCTCTGAAAAATACAGTAGTCTTTTTGCACGGGCAAATCATCATGAAATTTGATAAATTTGGGGTTGTGAACAAGGCAAGAATATTTAAAACAAATATCTCTTTTGAATCAATCGAATTTATTTTACTGTTAACCTGAGAAACCCTCCTTTCTTCTTGTCTTAGAAAAATAATTTTCAAAGCATAAACACCATTCCAAACTGGAGAATGTCAATGGTAGGACTTTTGCAAGAAGGTTTTGTGCTGCTGTTTGGACAGACACTATTTTATTTTTACATTATAAGGAGTTTTGCGTGTTCCTTAATCTTCAGAACAGTTTTTCGACACCTACTTTCCTGCTAGCCCTTGCATACATGTTGGGATATCTTCCTTGGCTTCTCTGACTTGAAAGTGGACTGCAACACATTCTAGTAAGCTGACTTGCATTTTGTCTGACACATGAACTTCAATTTTCTCAAGAAACGTATGCATATAGCAGTAAGAGTATCAAAATTATGTCTCCTGACACCAAAGGAATACTCAGCTGACTGGAGACAGGATCAAAGTTCTCAAAGCAATGGCACTTTGGAATTGCTTGCTAAGAATAAATTCACGTGAAGTCCACTTTATAAATATGTTTAAACTACTAATGTAACAGTGAATAGAGCTGACATTTTAATTTATTTAGAGTATCACATACAATACTTGCTCATTTGCGACTAATATCTAAAATCTTGATGTACCACTTGGATGGGGCTTTGTTTGAGCAACCTGGCCTAGTGAAAGGTGTCCCTGTCCAGAGCAGAGGAGTTGGAACTAGATGATCTTTAAGATCCCTTTCAACACAAATCATCTTATGATTCGATATTTTTAAAACATATAAGTTGAACTTTTACAAGACTCTGCCTGGGTGACTTTTGCAGAAATGGGTTACTAATACTGCTTTTACTGCTCTCGTAAATTACTGTCTTTATGGGTTGAGTTCCTCTGTGTGTGAATATATCTATAGTTGCCAACTACCCTAAACTGGGAATTACACTAGTGTATTGAGGGGAGATAATGTCAAAGGCCTTGTTGCCGTCCAGGTAAACAGCATCCAATGCCCTTCCCCCATCTGTTCAGCCAGTTGTCCCGTTGCAAAAGACAATCAGGTTGGCCAAGCCTGATTTTCCATTGGTGAATCCATGTTGACTCTACTTGACCATCTGGTCTTCTACATGCTTAGAGGTAGTCTCCAGGCGAGCCATTCTGTCACCTCTGCAGGCTGATAGGCCTTTAGTTCCCCAGGTTCTCCTTCTTGCTTTTTCTGAAGACTGGATTAACGCTTTCTTCCAGCCCTCAGGCACCTCTCCTGACTGCCGTGACCTTTCAAAGATGATTGAGAGTGAGTTAGCACTGATGTGTACCAACTGCCTCCATAACCAGTGGACATTGATTCCTTTGAAATTATTTGTATTATACCAAGCTTATCTATATTAATAGAGAATGTCATAACCCAGCATTCTGAGTTAACTCCATATCATAACAATTTCATTAATTATTTAAGTGATTGAAGAAAAATTTCTTTTTGCTGCAGAGTCCAGGAGGAAAAAGACAAGGATGAGGCTGCTGGCCAAGGTATGACTTGGATCATCTATGGAAAACTAGTGGCAAGGTTTACTGATTATTTCTCAAGAGGCCTTAGACAATAACTCTACTTAGGAGGGAAGGAGTGAAGGTTGTTGGTTCGGAACAGGATATGCCTTTCTTTCAAGAAATCATTCCCTCTTTCATACAGTTTCTCAACACCAAATCCATCAGTGCCCTTTACTCTTGTGAGTATCTCTTAGCTGTACAGAAAGTTACTGCAGAGGGACAGCCAGCTGCCTAGGGTCACAAATTACAGCAGGGATCCCCCACACTAGAGAGATCACGCATCATAGCCCCTGACACTGCTGTTTCTGAGAGGTCATTCTTCTTCTGTCTAGTGGCAAATGATTTTTGGCATCCTTTTATGCCTGGCTCGATGCACTGACATTTCTGGTTTTGTATATCTTTTATGCAGTTCCTTACATTATTCCTGAGGACATCAGCTTCTTCATTCTATCTGAAAATATTTATATTCATATCTTGCTCAAATAGGATTTTTGACTGTCAATTTATTACTTTATTTTAATTTTCTACTGCCAGGCCTTGAAGAGTTAAGTCAAATGACCCTTATCTGTGGCCAGAGTTTGCTATTTTGTTTAGGTTACCTTGTATCTTATCATCTCACTATCTTCTGTTGATGGAGGAAAAAAACCAAAACTATAAAATCTTAGTAAAAACTTTTGTCATAAAAAGAATACACTTCCACTTCAAGATAGACATAGCTATTAAAATAGTGCAAGGATTCTTCTGTGTTTAAAATATTCCTGCCTGTCAGTCTCTGAAGTAATTTCTATTCCTACTAAATAAATTCAAAGATTAACAGTAATTTCTGACTCCATTTGTAAAACATAAGGAAAATATGATTTAGTGTTTACCTTTTATTTGCATGCATAATAACCACCCTTTGGTTTAGATTTATCTTAAAATGGCAGTGATACCAAGCATGGTGGAATCAAAGACAAACACATTTTCATAATCAAGATATATTTGGAAGATTTGGCAACATTCTTTGATAAGCATGTTTCCATAGGTGCTGTGTATTTTAAAAAACTTTTTTTTTTTTTTATAACTGGAGCAGTGCAAAATCTTCCTGTGATCTTTCAGAGCTGCTGATAGCCAAAGTCCCTGATAGCTAATGCACTAGCATTGTTACAAATCTCCTTAGCAATTAGAATTTTATCTGTGTGCATAGTGCATTTGAACTGTTATCACAACCATCTCAGAGTTTTCTAGAATGCCCATTAAATCAGAAATGTTCCACAGTTCTTCAGTTGTTGCTTAGGTGTTGGTTTGGATTTTTTCCTCATAGTGCTAAATTAGTTGGCTCTTAAAATATTGATTTAAGCCCTTAGGGTTGCACATTGATCTAAGACACGCTTGTTGAAAACTGAATTATAGATAGGTTTTCCCCCGTGCGCGAAGAGAATAGCTTAGATGTTCAAAGAGAAGTTGGTGACCTATCAGTTTTAAAACTGAAAAACTCACTAAGTTTAATTTAATTATTTCTAGAATTGCCCAATACTTAAGGCACTCTAAGTTGGACAAAGTTGCCAACAAAAATATTTGAGCAGGTTCCTCTCTAAAGAATTCAAAACTACCTTTTAATGCAAATTTTCATATAATTAGGGATAGTGATCTTGGCTCAAATCAGAAAACATACCTTGTATTTTATAAAACTAAACTGCTATGTCATGATAAAAAATTTCTTTGTTGTTCTAAATTTCGGTTATTATAATTAATTTGAAAAACAAATACAAAAATCTAAGAGAATGTAGCAAAGGAATATTGCGAACATTCTAATAATGTTAAGTGTTTTGTTCATTTAAAATGTATTGGAATGTATTTAGTGTATTTATTAATATTTTTCTAGCAATATTCAAAATCAAAAGATGTCACCCTGATGTTTTCAGCCTTCTCTTCTGTTTCACAGTTTCATGGTTTGGGTTTCTTCTCATGCTTTGGTCTGTAAACACTGGCCAATGTTTTTGTAATTTCAAGGAAAGTTTTCATTCCTGTTCTTAGAGATATGAACACCTGATGGACAGCTGTCCTGACCAGTGGGATGGGGAGAGGTGCCAACCTTCTCCGCCCATCCCTGGCCTTTGTAGAAATACTATAAAATAGAGTCAGACCTTTCTAAATAAATCATTTTTAGTTCATGCCTTCTAATCAAAGTGTGTGCGTGTCTGTGTATGTGTGACAACCAGCATCAAAAAGATATTTTGTTTAAGGTAAAAAACCTAAATTATTGTACAAAATTATTGTATAGATAAGTGGATAACATCAACATGACAAGTTAGTCACCACAACTAGATGTAACTTCCTTGTGTAAGACAAAGGACTGACATACTGCACTTCTTGTGTTCATGTTAAATTAACGTGGTATTAGAAACACAGAATTACTTAAAGTGATACAAAATGAAGAACTCCATCCTTCGATGAATTGACAAAATAATGTTAAAGATAAGGAATATGGAAAGGAAAGCCACATAGGAAATGAAATTTGAGTATGAAGAAAGAAAGATCCCTGTTTCTCAAAAGAAATTACCAGGTATGCGAGGGCATATCTGCAGGATGTCATATTGATTTTTGATCTATGAATTAGAATTTCAATTCATCTGAAATTGCCACAGACTTATAAGAACAGTTCCACAGGTCATGTTAACTCCATGTTAGAATCCTAACAATGACGTAATTTATTTTACATTTTGTAAAAAATCCCCAGACTGTGATTCTTTGGAGAGGTTTTATGCCAAAATGAAAACTCTGAGCATTAGAATGCATTGAGATAATCACTGCATAAGAATAAACATGTAATTGGAGTACGTTTCCTTTTTATGTTTCCTTCTAGGCAGATTTGCAGTATATTCTTCATATCATTGAGCCATAGTTTTTCAAGAGTAGAAGAATAAGGGTAGTTGTTTTTGTGAAAGAAAATATGTACTGGCAGGGATAGCTGGAATCTTCTTTTTTTTTTTTTTTTTTTTTAATTTGAAGCTTAAGATGTGAATAAATCTACTGCAATATGAACAATCCCTGCCAGAGAGACAGAGAAGAGGGTGGTTCTGTCACTTAGCTTTTTCATGACCTCAAGTTTAAGACTACCAGTATGATAATTTCAACACAGTTAATACACTGCATATATACGTTAGTAGAGTTTATATGCAACAAAGATAAATCTTAACTGACTGTGGCATATGGGAGCTGGTGGTATAGCCAGCAGCAGTCTGAGAAGCATTAAGAAGGACTACAGAACCCCAGCAGAAGTGGGAAAGGGCTCAAACTCAAGTAGTTATTTCATCAGTCCTCCAGGCCAAAGAGGTGGAGCATGGGAGGGATTTTTCTTCAGGAACTTTAGTAATAGGACAGGGAGTACAGTGTACAAATTGTAAGAGGAGAAATTTAGGCTTACATTAGAAAGAAATTCTTTATTGTGAGGGTGGTGAGATACTGGAACAGGCTGCTCAAGGAGGTTGTGGGCACTCCAAACCTGGCTCTGTTCAAGGACAGGTTGGATAACATTGTGAGCAACCTGGCCTAGAGGGAGGGGTCCCTGCCCATGGCTGGGGAGGTTGGGACTAGATGATCTTTAAGGTCACTTCCAACCCTTTCACTTTCTATGACTTCATAACTGGATATGCAAATATGTGCAAATGGAAAATAATAATGAAATTTTTTTGAAAGAAATGTATGAAGCAATGACACTGGACAGCCCCCATACAAAACACATAAATTATATTTGCACTGTGCAACAGTTCTTGTGTTTTATCCCATGTAATAGGTAATGCTAAAATAAACTATTAAGCCACAGCAGAGAAGGTGCAGAGCTATCTTAGCACTTACACCAGTTAGCTATGCAGAGGATAACCTATTCTTAGAAAGACTATGCTGTCATATCTATATTTTTTCTGGAATCCAACACTGATCAAGTAGTTCAGAGGGAAATGAGAATGTATGTTTTATTATCCAGTGTAGATATTAATTATCCTATTGCATTTGCACATATTTGAATAGTAGATGATGAGTGAAACTTTCAAACATCAGACCTCAATGCAAACATAAAAGGATTTATGCATAGTTTTGCCAGCAAATATTTAAAACAGAACATGTGGAAATATGAAGTGTATTATGTCCACATACGTCATGGTGAACTTTAGCAGATAGGCTTTTCTTCCTGCAAGCATTAAAAAAAAAAAAAAGAAATTAACTTATGGGTAGCTGGGCAATAATATCTTTATCCTGCGGCTGTCATAACAAGGATAACATTCTGGATTTATGCATTTTTCCACTGATCTTTGACCACAGATTCATACTTCTGCTCATGGTTTTAGGTAACGCAATAGTGTTATTTAACTGACTTGGTATATAATGTGTTGGCCTTCTGGTCTAGAAATTAATGAGTACTTCTCAAAAGGAAATGCTCCCAGACAGATCTGATAGGTGATTTTAAAACCATTTTAATAAATCAGAAAAAGAATCCAGTAACTGTATATGTTTTATCTATACAAAAAAAGCTCGTAAACTTTTCTTATATATATTGGATTTATCATATTTCTCCAAAGCAATTTGAAAAGCACTGAAATATATTCCCTTTCAGGTTCCAAAAAAACTTTAGTAATAGAAGGAGAAAGTTGTTGCTGAAATTCATTTTCTTATAGATTTATAGGGGAACTAAAAATTGCTTTGATGTCTTTTACATTCCCTGGCCAATTTAAAAAAAAAAAAAAAAGGTAAAAAAAAAGATAAAAGAGCTTCTATTAAATTTAACAACACTCTTCTCCTCTCTCCCCACTTCAAACCTCATTTATCTTTTATGAGCCCTGGGCATCATGCCATAATAAAACTGTGCATAATACCAGAGTTCTATAATAATTTTGTGGTTTTTCATTTTTTTTACCCTAACTACTCACTGTGGCACTGACCCTGCCATTTAAGAATTTGGGTTGAATGGGCCAAAACTTCACCCACTACGTCATGTAGTTCAACATTCAAAGCATGGAACTTGTGCAATTAAGGTACCAAATTTTCAGAGGGATTGCTAGCTTCATTTGCTGCTAACAGCATTCCTTGCAACTTAGCATTGCCTAAAAATAGTCACTGGGATATACATTTTTTCAGGGGTTGTGGGAAGAAGAGAAAATATTAACATATATTAGAAAATGGATAAACATGTCACACATCCTTGTATTCAACTGATTTTTTTTTGTTTTTCCTACTGATGTCCATTGGGTAATTTTTCTGGAACAGAATCATTAACTTCTAGTGAAGCAAAGAACTTCTGATATAATCTCAGTGAAGGTGGTTTTTTTTTAGTTTTCTGAAAATATAGACCTTTTTCTCCATATAATCTTATTTGCTGTTCATTTAAAGTCATTCTATTTTCTTTGAAAAGTAGATCCAATGAAGACAAGGACAAAATTATTGTTGATTTTGATTAAGTTGAAGCAATATATTAAAGGGGAAGGTTTTGTTCAGATTTTTCTTTTAATATAGATGTCTGTAATGAAAAAGCCTGCATTAGAGTATCAGTCCAGACCTCCTTTTAAAAAACTGGAGAAAAACCCAGCCATTTGGAGTGGATGATTCTAATGTAAAGAAGGAAATTACTTCCAGTGAAAATTTCCCTGAAATTTCCCCTTTTTTTCCCCTGCAACTATACCCAGAGTTAGGTTTTCTATACCTGCACAATGTTTAATCTTAGATGTAAAAAAATCCTCCCGTATTGCCAGCTTCACTTTAACACAAATGAGAAACTTTTGTCAGTCATTTCAACTGAATTACAGTATAATTTGTTAAAACATGTGTAAGCGACATAAAAATCTGTATTCTAGACTGAAATATAAGTGTAGGATATAATTGCATATATACTGCTCAAAAACTATTCCATTGATCAGAAGCAAAGGAAGCAAGATCAACATCTGAAGGACATTGTGAATATTGTCTTGAGAACTTTGAGCTTTAAATGATCCCAGCATTAACCAATATTAAACTCCGACATTTATCAACTGAAGCCATGCAACAGAGTTGGAAAATATGAAATAAACCCAATATAATACAGGAGGAAAACCGATACACATTTGTCTTGAATATGTTGTATTTATAGTTTTGAAGGTACAATAAAGACAGTGGCTGGCAGGGTTAGCCTCTGTTACCTACTTCCCATTGAAGAGCTAGATAGAGGGAAAATGCTAAATTTGAGATTGCAAACAGAGTAGAGATTTGAGCCTTGGTTTTCTGAGTCAGCCCACCAACAAACACAATGAGTGTGTTAATAGATGTCATGCAGCTCAATTCCAATATTAACAGAAAGTATACCTAAGAATTCTAAGGCGTTTTTATAATACAAGGTCTTTTTGAAGTTTCTTCAGTATTTTATTTGCAGAGTTCCTAAAGTTTCTGTTTTAAAACTGTGGAAGTGAAATCAATTAATCACAGGTTGCAATGTAACATATAATGAAAGAGAAGTGAGATTTGATACCAACCTTATTTTTCTATCAAAGATAGTTTTAAGTGTAACAGGTGCCTATCACTGAAAATATTACTTCTTTATTATAAATTATAAAAGAAACGCGTCATTCATGAGTTTCTCACCTTTTCTTGGAAGAAAGTCAAATAATTCATTTTCCAACAATAGAAAACAGATCACTGAAAGAAGAAGAAATTTGAGGCCAGGTTCTCAGCCAAAATGAAGTGTTGGTGATTTCTAGAAAGAGGAAAATTTCAATACATCCACTTGTGAATTGAAACTACAAAAAAAATCCAGGTTTTTGGTGGTTTTTTTGTGGGGTTTTGTTTGTTTGTATCTTTGTTTCTTTGTTTGTTTTAACAGGAGTCCTGTGGAACTTAATGTTGTTCTATGAGCTTAGGGTGGCTTATATTTGCACTGTAAAGTTGTCAAGCCAATTTTACCTTTTTTCAGGATACGGAAATTCTTTCTGCCAGAGGGCTGCCTTTAAGATTACAATGTCTCTTGCGTGGATAAAAAATCTTTTCTGGACAGCACGTTTGCAAAAGTAGAATAGTTAGAAAAAACTTCAAGAGTAAAAGGCTAGCATTTGTCCTCACTACTGAGGGACATGTAAGTTTGATAGGTAGTGGTCAGATTTATTGTAGGAAAGAGTGGATTGGGAAAATATCAGCTTTAGGATGCTTGGAGTATTTTCTGTCAAAGACACACTGCGGTTTTTCAGCAAAATGATGTCATTCAAGGTTGAGGTGTTTATTCAATTGTGGTATAAGTCCATGACTTCGAGTGGTCCCACAGAGAGGGTAGACCTTTCAAACCCAAAGTGAAAAATGTCAAGCCTGAATTCTGAGTAGAGAAAGATTTGTGTACTTTGGTTTTTATCTACTATGAGAAAAAAACCCCAAACAAACCAAACAATTTTCCTTCTCCTTCTCCTTCTCCTTCTCCTTCTCCTTCTCCTTCTCCTTCTCCTTCTCCTTCTCCTTCTCCTTTCCTCTTCCCCTTTCCTCTTCCTTTTCCCTTATGTGCTTGTATCAAAGGCAACTTTTAAAAGAAATATCAAGTTCAGAACGCACCAGAAAGTACTGGGTTTATTATATCAATTGCTCTTGAATTGGTCTATTTCTCAGTTAACCATCTTCATTTTATTCTCACTATCATACTGGGTTTTTTAATTTTCAGGACTTACTTTAAATTGTTAATTTTCTATGAACATTACATAATGGTCATGAGGCTTCCAAATATGTATTTTTCAAATTATTTTCTGTATAAAAGTTAGAACAATCAAAATATTCCAAATCCTGCATATCATTTATACTTTGAAAGTTACCACTGCATTTCTGTGACTAAACAGTTGATTTCTTCAGTATGTAGAATGCAATAAGATTTTGATTTTAATCCTTTGCATTGTTGTTCATATAGTTGAGGAGGCTGGAAGTATATTCCTGACTACCACATTTCAGTTTGCAACAAGGAAATTCTGACTTAAAAATCTAAAATCAATGCAAAAAGAGATCTATAAGATGACATTTTTACACTGAAGCATCACAATCTGGAGTAAACTATGCTTCCTGCCACGGTCTGTAAGTCACTTATAACAGCTTGGATCCATTTAAGAGAATGTTAAATGTGGTCTTATACACCTCATATCTTAGTTTGTCCTTTAAATAATGGGAAAGATAACAGCCCTCAAAACACTGGGGTTGATTCTTGAGATAGATTATCCTTTTTCTATAAACAAGAATAAAGTGGATGTGAATAAGCTTTAAATTACCTGAGGCAGAAACAGAAATTTCCATATGCATATATTTCCTCCTAATAACTTTCTGCTTCATATTAGCACAGCAGCTGGAATAAAACTTATTAGAACAAACTGTGGTCTCCCAGGAACCTACATGTTCTCAAGCCAATGGATTAATCTTACATAAATAGCTTGATATTCTTATTTAGTGAGTTTCTTCATGTCAGTTTCCCATACATATCATCTCTGGTCTAGTCTCCCTTCGGGCTAAGCCCATTAATACATGCTGTAGCTGGTTCTTGCTTGGATCCATTTTCATGCTTTTTATCTTTGTGCCATATCAATGCAAAGAAAATTAGGCAAGCTACAATGTACATATTCCCAAAAGGTATACAAGCAAAATGAACAAATCTAAGTTTCCAGCCTTGCTGTAGTACTGCCAACATTAGCCACTCTGCAGGAGAAAGAATATCCTGCTCTATTAAGGTAAATCTGATGAATCCCTTGGTAATCTTTATTTGTTATTTTTCATTCCTGCACTGTGGATATATTTTGCATCCTATACAGTTTTGTGCTGTAAAAAAAAAGCACTTCTCAGTTTCTCACTTCATTACTAATCTTATTTTTTATAATTTCTCTAAATTATTATTGGTTTATAAAATGCCTTTAGTCCATTTAGTATTGATTACATTTGTTAGTTAGGAATGACTGCAGTGCAAGATGGCATCTGCTATCTTTTCTGGCCCCCTTTTTTCATGATGAAGGCTGAGTCAGCTCACAGTCAATGACAGTCATCAGGAACTAAGATATTTGACCATTATTTACACGGAAAAAGTGTAAATTAGAGCAGCAAGCCCCAGCTCTACTTCTCTGCTCCTACAGCTATAAAACTTAGCCTGCTTTTAGAATATTGACTTTGCTGTGGCTCTAGCGTATTACTTTCCACTTCCTTGATAAAACTTTTCATGTCCCAAAATACAACAAAGCATGGTAGAATCCAGAAAAAAATATTGTGCAAGGCTCCCAGTGTTTATTTGGTAAATATTTTGTGACCCTTTCTAGAAAACAGGATAGATTTACTGCATATAGATTTATATAAGGAAGGTTATTTTAAGCAGGATGTCTTCTTTTGTATTGCAAGAACTTCTGCCTGCATTGTTACTTCCTCTGTCATTCACATGCACAGGTATCATGCTGTATTTGTTAGCATATGAGTTAAAAAATTATTAGTAATACTACGAAAACTGTGTTTTTAACAGAATTCTTAATTACACTAAGAAATCACAGCTAAACAGAACGGTGAGCTTCCAAGCAGCCACTCCCAAGTCTGCAACTCACAAGCACAATAGAAGTCACCCACTACCCACCAGTGAGCCCGGAGGATCCAAATTTTCCTGAGGCTGGTGATAGAGGAATGATGCAAGCAATCATGCAAGCTGCAATTCTTCCGAAGTGCCAACCTTCCTCTGACTAATATGAGTATTTTAATGAGGCTGCTACTGGGCTCAGGGCTGTTGTCTCAGATGCTAGACTGCATATGTCATGAGTATGGAAAGACAGACAAACTTACGTCTGTGACTGTGCTTTCCTGGACATGCTAGATCTCCAGGATTCCCCTCTAAATGTTTTTTTGTTTGTCTCACTGATTATATTGCAATTTGCAGTGCTTAATTTCATGCTAATGCAAGGACACAGAGGGTTATTTAGCACTGGTAACAAGGCGTACATGATCAAATTCTGCATGTGAGAGAGAACTTCTCTTAAATCAGTAATTTTTGAATCCATCTAGTAATTTGGCAAAAGGTTTTACAGGCTCTGTAATATTTCCTATAACTTTTATGGAAATAGGAAGCCAGATATACGAGAGAGACTTTATTAATGCCTTTGCTAAGTGAGAATCCTTGCACAGCTGAAATTATAAAAATCAAGCTCCATTGGCTGATGGAACTACTTATTTGAAATCTGGCTCTGAACCTCATAAGTATCTATCTCCTTACTCTTTGACAGATGTTTGATCTTCTGCATGAAAATGTATCCTAGAGAAATAAAACAACAACAATGTTTTCATTTCAGTTGTTTCAATTTTGATGCTTGTTTTCATTCTCATAAGCAAATGTTTTCCTCTTGTTCTTTCACAAACTGCCATGGGATAAAATAAAATAAATCTCTAAGAACAAAAAGAAAACAATAAACCTCTTAAGTGGCTATTTGGTTTTTGTTCAGACTCCTAACAGCTGCTTCATTCTTCTTCACTGGTTCCAGATTTAATAAAGCCATGTAAGACTTTAAGAAAACAGCAATTAAGAAATTCCTTCTTTTTTATTGCTTTGTGCTTAAATTGTTTTTTTCAACATTCTAATATAAAATCATGTGCTCCAGGTTTCCTTTGACTATAATGCCTGAATTTCTTCTTTATAATTTCTTATTTTTTAAGAATATTGAAAGTAAGAAAAATATTTATTTTCCTTGAATAACAACTCAAAACTTCTGCCCTGCATATAGATTAGACCGAAGTCAACAAAATAAATCAGTCTTTATTCTGGTGAAATATCAGATTTTGCAAACCAAAATGAATGAGATAGATCAAAATCTCTTTTATTCTGATCATGTGTGTCTCTATGTAAGCCGTATTGAAACATTTGAGGAACTATTGTTATAAAAGCTTTGATATGTTATCTCTTTCTTTAATAAAACTCAATTACTCACTCATTTCTTAGCTAAGAATGTTGTGTTCATTTTTGGGCTCTCCTTGACTTTTACTTTATTCATTCAGCACTAAGGATGCCACTCTACCCAAGTTCTTTCAATTTTGTATGCCTTAATCTTCCTTGGTGATTGCATTATTCTTAACAAAGTTGACATATCCTGGAGCTACACTCACTGAAGACTATCATAGAATTATGTAGGGTCCTGAGTTGGAAGGGACACATTAGGATTACCAAAGTATCATCAATAAGAATCATAGAATCATGAATCTAACATCAGCAAGTGCTCCTCTTATAGCTGAGTTCATTTGTGTACTGGTGGATAGGGTTAATTTTCTTCACAGCGGGTAGTGTGTGGCCACATTTTGCACTTGTGCTGAAAAGAGCATTGATAACTCAGTGATGTTTTTGTTCCAGCTGTGCAGGGCTTACACAAAGACCTTTTTACTCTTTGCACCACTGTACCAGCAAGGAGGCTGGGAGTGAAAAAGGAGTTGGGAGGGGACACATCTGGGACAGCTGACCCCAGCTGATGAAAGATATATTCTGTACAACATAGCGTAGCAGCACTGAAAGCTGGGGGGAGTAGGAAGGGATGCACGTTTGGCGTCTGTTTCCCAAGTCATTGTTAGTCATGTTGAAGCTCTTTACTGGGGATAGCTGCCCATGGGAAATGGTGAACATATTCCTTGTTTAACTCTGCTTGCATGCATGGTTTTTGCTTTATCTATTAAACTTCTTTATCTCAACTAAAGATTTTTCTTAATTTTTCTGCCCCATTCCACTAGGGGAGTGGGTCAGGGGCTCAGAAACTTGAATGCGCTTGAGATGCCTTTTTTTTGTGTCCTTAGGTCGGTCATGGTCATTTTCACTGTTTCTGGTAAGGTGGGGTGGTGTGTCAGGTATTCACTGAAAGAGGAAAAGAATCTGCTTTATTTGTGGACCTGAGAAGCTTTAAAGTCTTGTTTGCTTCACTAGCAATTGACTTATTTCTTTCCTAATTACAACAGCAGCAATGTTTCAGTATATTATCTGGCACCTGAAAAGCCTTTTGACAGTATCAGCGTCCTACTGCTAAATCTTTAATAACATTTATAATATCACCTGTCATCAGATAGAGTTTCAATGATAATTTATCTTTACTCCTCCCCTTTGCTAGAAAACAGCAGGAATGAGATACACAGTTACTGAGGAAAACTCATAGTGCCTCAAAGATACATTCTCAAAAGACTAAATTATCTTAACTTGAAAATAAAATTAAACTTCAAATTGAATTTTAGACAGTAGTGATAAAATTTTAAAAAGGAAATTGATAGTTGAAAATCTCCTTTTATTTTTAATGAAGTTTCTCAGACTAGTCATCTTATTTTTCCAACATTTGTAATGCTGATTTGACATCTCCAATACTTGTTTTAGTGTTATATTTTCTTTACATAAAGAAAATGTGTAATTCTTCACTTATATGCCTTATAGCAAAAACAAAAGCAAGTGAGAAAAACATTTGTATTGGGTAATAGATAACAGTACATAATCTTCTCAAAATCTCAGGCTGCTTTGAGGGATTGTGAGGGTTCACTCCACACTGTCACCAAGATGAAACTGCTAATTTTTGCTTTGGTTAAAGCATCATTACATTAATAGAAAGAGAACAAGATTTTGAGTGAGAATGTGATTAATTCTGTGAGCAAAAGGCACAGAAAATCTCCTTCTGTGTTTGTCTTCTGTCTTAGAACCTTCAGTCAATTCTCATGCACCTTAAGGGCTGTGTTGCTGGAATTTTTGAACCACAGAATCATCAAGGCTGGGAGAGGCCTTCAATATCATCTAGCCCAATTGACACCTTAGCACCACTCAAATTGCCCCTAAACCATATCCCCAGGTGCCACATCCAGGTGCCTCTTAAAGTCTTCCACAGACAGTGACCACCTCCTCCAGGGGCAGCTTATTTGAATGCCTAACCATTCTTTGAGTAATTTTTTTCCCCCCTAATATCTAATCTGAACTTCTGGTGAAATTTAAGGACATTTCATCTCATCTTTTCTCATGAGACATGGCAGAAAAGAACAACGTCCACTTCACTACAATCTCCTTTCAGGAATTTCTCCATTCCTCAGAGAACAAAGAGATCCCCCTTGAGCCTCCTTTTCTCCAGACTTCAACAATCACAGCTGCCTCAGCCACTCCTCACAAGATACATTTTCTAGACAGTTCAACACCTTTGTCACTCTTCTTTGGACATGCTAAATTTGAAATAACATCAAGATTGAGATTTGAAGGAAAGTGTAATTCAGGAAAAATGAATATATTCAATAAAATCTGTAAAAATAAGAAATACTAAGGCCCAGATCTTTGACACTAAAGCATTTTTGACTTCTCCTCTCAGCCCTGAAATATTGCAGTATAGGCTATATATTTAGACCTCGTTTGAGTTGAATTAATGACATTCTTAAAATACTGAAATTGTCTTGGACATTTGTTCGAATAGCAAAATCAGAAAAATCAAATCTATTTTTGCAAAGGGATCTCTCTGCCTTTTAAATAGAAAATAGTGTCTTTATTCCACTTTGCTGACAGAGATTATCAAGATGTCATTGACCTCACATATCCTTTAGAGTAAAAATCTTTTCAAAAAGTCAAGTCTACAAGAGTGGTAAATAGTTATTTCATATTCAAATCCACTTGGCTGCTTCATAATTTTCATCAAACCCCAGGAATTCCTCATATAGAAATTACCTCATCAATAAAATTATGTATTGCAGAATAGCATCTTAAAGTTTCTGACCATGGCAGTTGCTGTGTGTAGATAGAATGTTTCAATACATTGATCTTTGATGCAGAACTCTTAGTTTCAGTAAAATATGACATGTATTTATAATGGCTAAATCATGGCTTTGGGATCCTCTTGTTAAAAAGGTGGCTGTCATCTCTGAGTCATGAAAGTTTACAACTAATCCTGGTTATGTGGGCAATTTAACATTGTAATGGGAAACATTTCTCAAGGAGAAATTGGAGAAGCATTAGCCTCTCTAAATATGACAATTTATCTCTGATAAGCATCCAAAATTGGTTTTGTTTTTGGGTTTTTTTATTATTTCATTTTGATATTAACTACATTTCTAGATATAAATGGGAGTTTAGAAATTTTTAAAAAGAGAGAATACAGGATGTCATTCAACAAAGTTTTGTTCTGGAATGCCATATTTACTTCAAGAGCGGGACTGTATTCTATAGACTATTAAAGAAAACCTGTAACTAAAAGAAAAAATGTTAGTTCTACTATATACCTAGTTTATGATGCTACTCTTAGGCAAACAATAAACGAAAAAGGAATTGCTTGTCAGGAATTGCCTTGCTGAAATGGTGGATATAAAACAGAAAATTGGTTTAGAATCTCTTCCAGAAAAAATACTAACTTGGATATGTTCAATACTTCTAGTCCAGGTCAACTTATATATATATTTCAAGCAATCCTTTGAATTTTTTCACTTTCTGCTCAGCCTAAACAGAAAGTGAAAAATATACAGAAGAAAAATACATTTGCTTTCTTTGTCTTTTACATTAAGCACCAGTGACAAATTAATTTTCCAAGAAAAAACCCAAAATATATAATGAATTGTTATACATTTACTCAATGCTGTACAGAACTTCTTTTCTGGAGGCTGACAGTTCTCTACTGCTATGATATGATATTTTCCCTTGAGAGGTTTATTGCTCTGTAAATGCCGTATCTGTGCTAGACTGACCTATCTGAGGTGAGATGATCAGCAAAGGTGTCAGTTTGTCCACTTTCCATATGCAGAGAGATAGCTGGGAAAGTTCCCGGGGAAAGGCCCATATATATACCTCCTCCCTTCATGGTGGAGGCAGAGTTACCCAGACAGCATTGTTCATAGAAGACTACTTTTTTTTGACATTTATTATTTATTTTGCTCCAGTGAGTTGATGGAAATAAATGATTGTTTCCATTTTTTATCAGTGTTAAATAGAAAAGTAGGTTTTAGGAGAATTTAGGTCCTCTGATCAGCTTTCTCTTTAGTGCAGTCCAAAGTTTGCTCTGTCACATTCCCATTTCATCCACAATCAGATATTTGGGCTTCATGTCCTCTTTTTGCCCTGTGGCAGATAAAGCAGAGTGTGGCATGATACAGCTGCCTGAAGACGGGTTCTCTGGGACACCACAGGTAGGGGACTGGCAGCTGGGACACAGAGCTTGTCGGAGGCCCTTGCACTTCAGCAGCGGTAGCCGGGGTCCAGGTAGGACATCCCCTGGACCCTTTGTGGACTAATGACGATCTATTTGTCAAACAAGAATTTTCTGAAATAAGGATAGTTTTATTCAATTGGTCAAGGCTATGCTGCAGTATCCACCTTGAGATTAGCACAAGTTGCTTTGCTATTTTGTGATTCTTTATAATCCTAACAATTTCCATCTCAAACCATTCGAATTTCCCCAAAGATAGTCTAAGTGTGATTGATCAATACACACAATATTAAGAAAAAAATTATAAAAAGTTTGGAATGGAAGTTATATTTCCTCTGGTGCAAACCCAAGGACAATCTTAAAAAAAGCTTTTAGAGTTACGACACTGCAAATAATGTTCCTTTACAGGAGACATGGCACAGTATAGATCCCTCTGTTCTCATTTTGCCTATGGTGGAATGGTCTCAGCATCCTAAGCCAGCTTTTCATTCTTAACAACAAGAATCCATTCCAAGGGCCAGCAAGGGTTACATGAGCAACATGAGTTACCTGCTTATTAGAACTCAGGCATGCTAGCACTGCAACAGTGTTAGATTTCTCTTTATCAAGACATGGGATAAGATCATTCTAGCACTACTCATTCCTTATCAAGTGGTAAGGAATTTTTTATAAATGATGATCCAAAATATAAACAACAGGTTTTTAGGTTAGATCAGTATCTTAGTATGAGTACAGAACAGAGAATGCTGGCTGAAATCTTTAGGTTTGTATTCTGAAAAAGAAATTATTTTGTACTTCCATTGCAGTTTCCAGTAGGTTTGGCATTTATCATATGTGATATATCAGTTTTGAAAGAGATGTAATTCATTGTCATCAAGGCTCTCAAAACTAGGAAGTTTAGGTGTTTCCATGAACATCTGGTTTTAGTGCATGTCCTTTCTATAACTTCAAAAAATAACACCTGTCATTTCAGAAGAAATAAAATGGTACTCATCTTAGATGAAAGTAACCGGTGAAAGTTCCACTTGCACATGGTAAGAAAATTTAATGAAGAATAAAATAAATAATGTGTTGGAATATTCAGATTTCAATAAATTATCTTTTCTGTTCCAAGAGCACTATATCTTCTATTTGTGTCCTGTAAACAGCCTCAGGGTTTTGAGTTGGCAAAGAAATTTCTCTTTTAGCCTGTAGCCATGGTCCATCTTGTTTTCTTTAATCCAACAGTTTTATTCATCCCCTTTTGCTCCTGTCTTTTATTTTCTTCTGCATACTCACACTTTCTGATTCCCTGCCTTGTATTTCATCTTCTCAGCTCTTATCCCAGCAGATTTCTTTTCAAAACACATGCATAGCTCTGAGAAAATGGCTTGGGAAGGAGGATCTCTGGGGAGAAGGCCTCAGGAAATGAAATAGCTCATCTTAAATGTAACAATGAGTTGACCACAGGATTGGGATGAATGCAGTTAAGTGTGCTGAGTTTGCATTGTTGTTTCTTGAACAGTGCCAAATAATCATAATTCAAGCACGCCTAAAAGTTTGGTTTTCTTTTTAATCAAGCCATATCAGGAAGATAATTGAACTTTAGGTTAATAAGTATTTTATTTCACTCAGCAACATCGGTCTATTTACTGGTTGTTTGAGGTAAATTTCAACTAACTTCAACCCCTAAAAATCTAGTCCTAGGATATTAAAGCAACACATATTAACATAAACATTATGGATGACAGCTGGGTTGGCTGATGATAGCCGAAGAAAAACAAGTTTTGCTAGGTGGAAAGATTATTTCTGAAGGGCTCATACCAGTGAGATGGCAAAATCAAATAGAGACTGCCTTTAGCTGTTGGCATTGAAATGTGCATGACTATGAAATCTGCATGCACAAGCTCATGGTTCTTTTTCACTACACTTTTTTACTCACTTTGTGTATGAAAAAAAAATGGTATTTTGCTTTCCTGGGACCACACCAAATAATTTCCAGGAGTCATGTTTGTCCATTTAGTCACTTTTTGATGTAAGATACCGTCTAAATGAAACAATGGCATGACTTTATGCAAATTGTGCTGACTCATCTGCATTACTTCTTAGAAATTGTTAAGATTTAAAAAACACATTCTTTATTTACTAGTCACCTGCAATATGTTATTTCAAAGAATAATTTATTTTCCAGAATCTACTGCATAAAAATGTTGTTTTTTGCATTATATATGTTTTATGCTAGTGTAGAGAACTGAGTTTTAAACTACTATAGAGCCACCAATAGCCAGGTTCTGTAGTACAACTTCAGAGACTTGGACAAGGTAGGTTTTTTAGCCCTTAGCCAACACTTTATGGCACAAGCTATAAATTAGGAAGGAATTTGACTTTTAGTGGGTTCATATTACAGTCTATCAGGACAGTGTGGAAGCAAGACCTATTTCTATTAGCATAGTAATTAAACATTTTTCCAAAGGTAGTGAATGAAATCAACAAACTAATTAGATTTTATGCATAACACTTGATGGTCAACATTAGTCAAAAGATATAGCAAAATCTTCCATTCAATGCAGCCAATATTCTTGTTTATATTGGACAAGGAAAAAGAACAAGAAGATAGCATAAAGCACTGTGAGAGTTATGCTTTTTAGAATGAAATCATGTGGATCTCACCTTTCCACTTCCATTACACTGAACAGAGAAGGAAAAAAATAGTTTTCAACATAGCATGATATTTGCCACTTAAATCAGAGGTCATGTACATAATAGAGACAGAACAGTCACGTACATCAGCTGTGACATACATGCATTCAGGAAAGGAGTGCAATAATTTTTATCTAATCTTACAAACACACATGCCTGTTTGTTCATGGCCCTTCTTCAAAAGGTAATGAAAAAACCTGAAATCTAGAGACTTTTGTTTCCAATGCTCTACCAGTGTCTTTTGTGTCCTCTGGCAGATTTGCAGAAACTCAGTTGCCCCAGAAATACTGAGGCTGGTGAAGCCAGTGACACTGGTTTAACAGAATTTGATTTCTAGCTACTTTTGTTCAGACTGTCATATGTAGTCCAATAGTAAGAACGTGTAGCTAGAGAATGTTAATATTCTTGCATCTTTATATAAACCAGTATAAAAATAGCATTAATCTTTTCCTAAGACCTACTACACAGTTCTTCTGTATTCATGGAAGCCAGGTTGATTAATTCTGTCCTGTAAGATCTCAAATGAATCTTTGGAATTACTGGAGACTGTATCTTATTCCTTTCTATAAAATATGTATGAGTATTTCTAGTATAATTTCTTCTTTTCTACTTTTATGTTCCTTTTCTTACCTGTATCCTTCTTCCCCTCTATGTATCTGCTACTTTTAATAGCTCATTCTGGTTCTCATACGTTTATTATAACGCAGTTACAGATGTAGATTTTCCTTCCTGGTTGCAAAATTATTCCATAATTTATTATTCAATTATAGGACTTTCAGATAAATCCTATATTTTCAGATAAATACTATTTTTAAGATAATAAAATGCATAAAAATAAGGCATAAGTGTTCACTTTATGAAGAATGAAAAAAATAATTGTTTCATACATATAAGATAACAATGAGAGGTTGAAAAGGAAACATCCTTTTAACAGCAACGTCTCTGATTATGCAGCAGTAGAAAGAAAGGTAATTGAAATTTACTCACTCATATAGAGACTAAATGACTACTTTAATCATATCTCTTTTGCACAGTATTTAAAGTGTAAGTGGAAATAGCTTTTGACAAATTGCCAGAAACTCAGCAAATATATTAATAGTAATTTATGTGAATTGCATATAATATAATTTATGCCAAGATTGCTGAAAGTTTACCAGATCATCACTCTCTGAAAGTATAGAATCAGATATTGACCTCCCCAAGTTAAAAACTTTGAATACAGCTTATCTGGCATTTTTCTTTCTCATTATAAAATAAGCAGCTGCATTAACTGCTTACCAAAGATTCATAATATATTGCTTTCCTGCTTTATTCAGCTCTTGAGTAGAAATGATTCCAAAACACAGCCTTAGTTGTAAACAGTCTCACACTGTTCATAATTCTGTTGTGTAAACAGACTTTCACCTACATAAACAAACCAACACCAAATACTCTCGTCTTGTACAGGATTGAACACTGTGAATTTCAATCTAAGTGTCATACCTTTAGTGTGCTCCTTAATGTGGGTGAATTGACTGAGTTACATAAGTATTTTTCTGTTTGTGTGTGTACTCCATATGAGTCAGTATCTACACTGAGAAAAGTGTCACAGCTGCAGAAAAAAATGCCTTATGTATGTAGTGTCCTATTTAATCTAATATCTGAAAGATGACAGATAATTTTGAAAGCTTCTTAATACAAAATGAAAAGCAATCCAAAAATTTTCCTGGAAAAAAAAATCTCCATGATTTTTCAACCTTTTTCTTGTAAAACTAATACTGTCCCAATTGTATTCCCCTTTGAACAGTATAACAAAGTTTCAATGATAATATGTTAAGTTTGGCATTTCATAGTTTTTACATCATGGGAAATAGGGAATAATCATTCCTATTCATTTTATCCATGGGGTTTTGTGATTCCAAAGACCTCTATCGTGTGCAGTGTTTTATTTATTATTTATTTAACATTTTATATTTCCAAAACTGAAGAGAACCAAAGTTTCAGTCCCTTCTTGCTCAGAAACCACTCCACAGTTCTGGTAATCTTCCTTGCCCCACACAGACTCTAACTGGTGATTTTTCCCACATCTCAGGTGAACGGGATCACCTTTATAGCCTGTGAGAAAGCCAGCACATTTCTTTACAGTTTCTATAAGGCTGTGCCCTTGGTAACAGAATTCCCTGTAACTATGGATTGTTTATTGAATAGGTCTGTATTTGCTGTCATGTATTTTTGGCACCAGAATGCAAAAGATGATGATTTGGGAGACAGAGAGGAAAGCATAGTAGAGGAACTCTCTCAGCATGGGAATTGTTTCCACCTTATCTCTTTTTTTTTTTTTTTTTTTTTTTTTTTTTTTTTTTTTTTTTTTTTCTCTTTTACCTACGCACTGTTCTATGGCTTGTTACTACAGCTTGTAGAGTATATTAATTTTTTCCAGGTTGCTCTCTCTGGTCTTCAGAGGCCAACAATATGTCAGTAAGTAAAAAAGCTTGTTTTCTCTACAGTGTTAGTTTGTTGGTTTCCTGTTTGTTTTTTTTGGTAGGTCTTCTAATGCAGTTATTGCAAGTGTTTAGATAAATAGAGTTTGCTATGATATTTGTCATCTATTCTCCCAGAGGTATTGTGTGAGATGTACCCCTTTAATTTAGGTCAGTGCAGATTTAGGTTGGATTGATGAGAAGAAATTGCTAATTAAAGTAAGCAGATTCCACCAGGGACCAGTGTATTTTGAGGACACAAAATGTAATTTTAAAAGAGAGATGACTGCAATCTCAAAAGACTTTTCATTGACTTTTCTCCTGCAATCTTCCATCATTTGCACTTCCCCTACCCCAGAGCAACAGCTGAACTAATAAAATAAACCCCTAAATTCTGGGGTGAAAATTTGTTTATTTCCCTTCGAAATGTAGTCACATTACAAAACTAAACCAAAGTAACATCCATGAGGTATAGCGAGACTATGATTCTTAAACACAAAAAATGTGTTACAACTCTCAGTAAAGTTCCAAACATGAATTTTCACTTCTTTTTTTGCTCGAAAGTGAGCCCTTCTACATCTGTACTGACTAGAGTAGAGCAATTCTTTGTAGGAATAAAATTGCATACCATATGAGTCAGGATTATCTCACTATGGATCAAAGACATGATTCAATATAGCAGATAGCATTGAAATATCTCTCACTTACATGTGCTGCCAGTATCTTTAAAATAACTTCTATCAACTTCACCACTTCACAAAAAGAACTAACATTCAGTAGGGATGAATAAAGAGAGATTTTTATGAATGGAATTCAGTACTTTTTCTGTAATATGAAAGCCGGAAGTAGATGAAGTTAAATAATCAGTTGATTGTAGCTGAAATTGGAACTATAGACAAAAAGATGTTATGGACACATATTTCTTTTTTATTTGGTGGAGATATGGATGTTTCTCAATACGTTCAATCAAATTGCAGTCTTTCTGGCAAGACCTGGATTGAATATTGGGCGTTGAAACCTCAGTGGTTTTGTAATGGATTTAGAAAAGGTATTACTTTATTGAACTCAAATGGCTTGAATTGGCATTATCACCTGCCCTTATTTGCATTATTAACCTTTTTTAAGCGCTAATATTTTATCTGTCTTAAATTTTTAGAGTCACGTGGATTTTTTTCACAGCTGAAGTGCAAGCTTTCATCTCATTGATAGATTGAATGAAGAAGTATTTTCATAAGACTGGACTTCTGTTGTTGAGAATTGTCCTTGAAAAATTGTTACATAAAATCTTTCAAAAAGTTAAACTCTTTCATTTGTACTGCCATGGTCAATTAAAGGGAATCTCTCAGACCTTCATTGTTGTAACAAATGTTTATTGTCTTCTTTGCAAGATAATCCTATGAAAATGAAACAAGTTTCCTTGAACAAAAAATTCAACCTGTTGAAGACAAGATACTGGTGGTTTTTTACTGCTTACTTATAGTCTTTGTATCTTGGAATAGAAAATGTTTTGGATTTTATGATTTAGAGAGGTCTTTAAAAAAAGTATTACCTCTAAGCTGTCTACATAATAAAGTGTCTATTAAACTATACTATGTCTTACTGTATTAAGTTTGCTTTAGCCCTATCTTAACCTTTTAATTTTTGTCTCTCACACCTCTGGTTTATAGTAGAATTTTCATGAACTTTATACCAAGTTCTCCATCACTGTCCACTTACCACTGAAATTAAATACGATTGCTATTGTTGATTAAGTTCTTTGTGCAGTTGACCACAGCTTCTGGAAAGTGATTTAAATCTTTTTAAGATCATGTCTACAATTGTGAAAGCTATGTTTTATGGTTTCTTTTCATAGAAGCTATATTCTGAATCTGTGATTTTTCCAGTCACTTTGAAATATAAGGATCACGTTCTGCCATCAAACCAAGTTATTGAATTAGGTGACTGTCATTCTCTGTGCTTAACAAGCTGTCTTTGGCCAGTTTAGGTTAGGGGTATCACAGAAAAGCCCTTGTCTGGGAAGAGGCAACATATGTTACTGTTTTCATTGGGACCATTTTGTTTGTTCTTTCTTCTAAGAATATTGAAAAATGTCTTTGCCGCCAACATTTTGTGTGTTATGTTGAAGAACAGGAGCAGCTCGTGATGACAGTAGCAAGCCCTGTATCATTGAAATTTGTTTCCAGAGCCCTTTTACAAAAACAAGACAGGATCCTCTCAGGCATTTCCAGACAGCCTGACACAGCTCTGAGCACAAAACCGATATAAAAAGAAGGGCAATCTGGTAGACAAATTTTAACCAAGAAGGTTAGCGCTCTTCTTGCATGTGCTTAAAACACCCGCTACCTTGAAATTCACAAAGTTTTTCATTCTCCTCCCACAGGTAGTGTATGAGGCTGCGAGCACTTTTGGCAAAGTGTGTGAGCTTTTTGTTCTGGTGATTTTGTTCAAGGACCTAAAATTCAAGGTAAGGGTAGCCCATGGTCAGTAAGGGCTTCCTGGAAGAAGATTCAAAGTAAAAAGACAACACAAGGTTTCCAAGGCAATACAGGCTGAATAAGTCAGAAGGTAGTACAGTGGTGTCAGGAAAGCTCTTTTCTATTCATCATCCAGTGAGCTTCCGTGGATAACATTATGAAGTGTGTTATCTGAGGAGAAAACTGAATCCTCCCTGAAACTGTTGGGTCCTGTGTTGTTCTTAATGCTTTTCTTCTTCACAGCTAAAATATTATCATAATAATTATCTGGCACCAGATTTACTCAGAATTTGCCTCCTGGCTGTTCATCTTTTTCCAGTATGTTTCAGTGAATTTCAGTGAAATGCTCTTGATTTTCAGGGTGTTCCCTCTCTCCCTAATCATGATCCAAAAATCAATGCACAGTTTAAAGAACAAGTATCAATGATCTGCCTTGCAGTTGGAGTTCTATATTCCATGTATTAATGGCAAACAGAAAAGCTGCTGAATGTTTCAAATATTTCTGTGAAGGCAAATAAATGAAATCTGCAGTGTATAATTTAGTCCTTGTACTCACACTCTCCAGAATCTAAAAAACTGTTCTTGTAAATGAATCACCCATGGATTTTCTTATGTACTCTCTAAGTTAGTACCTGATAGAGGAAAATAAACTGTGTCAGCCCTGATAGGCTGAGTGAGGTGAAACAGATGCAGCTCCATGTCCAGGACCCATCAGCAGTGAAATTGAGCATGTATTCCCAGTAGGCACATGCACACAGAGAGCACACACACACACAGATATCCATGATCATCCATACAGATTGATAAAGATAGACAAGACACACAAAGCACTCACATGCACAGAGCCAGAACTGATGGCCCCAGCCTGCCCCCCCCATCTGGCTAAGTAAGATTTTAAATACACACATGATGTACAACATGGATCATTCCAGCAGCCAGGCTCAGACACTTGATCTGCTCAACAGTCGCCCAGGATTCCAGACTCTCCATTTGCTATCAGATGGAGGCACACAAGACTCAAGGCCATAACCTGACCTGAGCTGTTACAGACTCCTCAGGCTCATGGTCACACTCACCTACATAATCCCCAAAGTGGTTGGGACTCCCCTGATCTCCAGTAGTCAATTCCCCCATAAGCCTCACCCTTGGAGACACATACTGTCATCCTCCTTGGCTCTTCAGCCACTTTATTCACCGCTTCCCGGTAAGTCTGGCTTGATCTTCACTAGAGTTTACATGTAAGATTCTCATATGATCCAGTTGCTGGCAGCCTGGCCTCTGAGCCTCGGTCCCAGTCCTGTGGCTGGCACTGAGTTTCACTGGGGTCTCACCAGTCATCACCACCCAGGCACACAAATCCCTGACCCACTGTTTGACTGCCCTCGCTGGCACCCAGACCCCTGTGCAGTAGAGAGAGTAACCCTTTCCTCACCCTGAAAGTGATAGAGAAGAAGGTTGTATGAAGATAAGATAAATTCCATGCCAGACAGTTGTAGCAACTATTTACAAAATGTTCATTTTTATTTTCCTAATCCTATTTCCTCTCAAATAACCTAAATCCATCCCTTTCCCTGCTGTTGGTCACTCCCTTGGATATTTCACAAGTCTTGACGAAATCCCGAAATATTCTTCCCCTGGTTTCTGGCTGGTCAACTGCCCACATATATTGGTGCCTGGAGTTGCTCCTGCCCATGTTCAGGACTTTGTGCTTCTCTTTGTGGAAGTGTAGACAGTTCCTGTCAGCCATCCTTTAATCTGCTCACAGTTTTCTACTCCAGCCATAAATTTCAAAAAGTTACTCTTTTAATGAGAGTAACTGTTTTATAGCCCACTATGTATTATTGTTGTAAAGAGAGATCAAGGGTACAGCTACCTGAAATGTCTTGGCACAGGGCAGAGATTGAAAATGTGAGTAGGAGCAAAAAGGTGCAAGGCCAATAAGAACAAGGGAGAGCAATTTTTGAGTCAAGCCTGTTCAGTCACATCCATAAGATCTATGGAGTCTGATACAGGGATCAAGCTAAATCCTCCTTCCTTGTCCTCCTGTGCTTCCTGAATTGCCTAGGAATTACAGATAGAGTATACATGCATGAGTTTAGAACTATGGGGAGAGCTACATAAATAGTTGTCCTGGTTTAGGGCAAATCTGGGGGGAAACCTCTGAATGGGGCTCCTCTGGAAAAGCAAGGCCCCTCCCCCACAACTGGTCCAGAAAAAAATTCCTCGGAGAAAAGTGGAAAAAGCTATTTATTTAATAAAAAAAGTGCTCATGAGCACACAGTATGAATAATATGAAACAATAAAACCTTTCGTTGAAGTGAGATGGCAAACTGAGAAAAGTCCTTGCTGTGGGTGCAGTTTGTCTCTCTCTCAGTCTCTTATCAGTTCCTCTGGCACTGGAGAAAAATGCCGTCCTGGGCCCTACAGGGCACAGGTGTGATCTCTCAGTTCTCCTCTGAGTTTTCAGTCTGGAGCAAGTTTAAACAGTCCTAAGAGTAAGGGGAAAAAAAAAAAAATAGTCCAGGGAACTTCTCTGCCCTAGCTAGCTAAAACTAACAAAAAAGCACAGGAGATCTCTGTCCCGATGCAGTCTGTCTGAGCCTCAGCCAAACAAAACCATCTGAGAAAAGAATGCAGAGGAGTAAAATAGTTTTTCAAAACAAACTGTGCACTTCTTTCCCTGTTTTGCTCTGAGACTTAGTCTTAAAGGTACAGAACACAATATATAGAACAGAGGACTGGGGATACAAGTGTCATAAAGTCACTCTAGGACAATAATAATGCCATTGTAACATCAGACGCTTAGGCGCCATGGCATATGTGGATTTTAGGTCATTAGGAAACAAGAGGACATGAATAGGGAAGAACTTTCTGGATTATAGGTACAGAATCACAAAATGGTTAAAGTTTGAAGGAACCACTGTGGATCCTCTGATCCAACTTCTCTGTCCAAGCCAGGTGATCCATGAGCACATTGGACAGAATTGCACCCAGACTGCTCTTGAACGCCTCCAGTGAGGGAGGATCCAAACCTTCTTTTGGCAATCTGTTCCAAGGCTCAGTCACCTGCACAGTAAAGCAATTCTTCCTCAGATTCAGGTGGAAGTTCCTGTGCATCAATATCTGCCTGTTGCCTCTTGTACAGCACAAACAAAAAAAACCCATAAAATAAGGAGGAATAATAAAATGTAGGAATACAAAAAAAATCAATCAAACAAAAAACCCTCAACAAAACAACAAACCAAAAAACAACAAAAAAGAGAAAACAAATCTTAAAGAGACTATGTAATGAGATTAAAAAGCAATAATATTATCTAAATGCTTTGTGCAACTATTAATCACCTAAATCCATGACAGTTACATATAATTTCCAGAAGAATAGTCTGGGTGACTAAAAAAAGTTTTAAAACTGAATTTAGGCATCATGATCCTCAAAGCTTTTACTACAGAAGAACTCATCAGAAATATAAATTTATTCAGTGCCAAGTGTGAGTCCTTAAAGTCGTCTTTAGAACAATTATTTTCCTAAGTAACTGGACATGCAATCTATATAGTTCACTTAATTTCTTTAATTTGTTTTCTTCGTCTCATATATAAATTTCAATTTTTATAATCTTTCAGGTATTTTGAGTTCTTTTTTTGAGCTTTAATTTACTTTTTTTTTTGGTAAATCCAACTGATCAAGATACCCTTATAAATCTGTCTTTAGGAGTATAAAGCACTTCTCATAATATAATTCTGTCTAAATCACCAACATACCTCAAAAATATTTATCTGAGGTCTTCAGAACAGCTTAAACAAATCAGTGTCTGATAGAATCCTAGATGATTTTTACATGGTAAATTTTAGGTTTGTATTCCATTTATCCACTTGAATACATTGGCTCTTTATTTGACCCTATTACCATCCCATTAATTACAAATTGTGATGCTATACTAGAAGTGCATTTTATGGATGAAAAAGGTTGCAAGAGCAACACAGAACATAAACATGTTTTGGTTTATTTTTCTTTAAATGAGAGTATCCTCTCCAGGAGCCGCAAACAAGCATTGATGTGATACTGTATAGCTCTATTTGCAGAGCAAATTATTCTCTCTGGAAGCCAATTGCCCTGAGTGTTTATTTTCAAATCTTTACAAAGGAACGAGAAGGAAAAAAAAGGTAAGACTTTGCTATAGCAACATGAAGGAAAAATACCTCTTTTTTGTACAACCATTATGGATAACACCAAAAATGGGAATGTTCTTTTTTTTTTTTTTTTCCTAGAGGTTCTAATTTTTGACCTGTAAGACATTGAATTCCTGGCTGTGAGGTTTCAGTGAAACAACTCTAAAGACTTGATTTGAAACCTGGCTTTTCTCTGCAACTTGAATCTGTGTACACCGCAATAGTTTCCTTTAGATTTGTAGCAGCCATCCTGGTACTGATGTTAGCACCCATTATTATAGACGAGAACCCTTTATACTCAAGGCTCCCAGAGCTTCGAACAGCTTTCTATGATATGACTGTTCTATTGACATGCAATGTCTCTTGGGTCTGATAAAATCTGATAACTTTCACACAGCATGCTTTTGGGGGGAGCAAAGACTATCTCAGCTTCTTCATTAAAATTGTTATCATCTACATTCACAGTGCTAGATTTAGCCAACCCTTCTGTGATTAAATATATCTGCATAGAAAGTAGAAATAAAGGATCAGCATAATGTTATACACAGGTAAAAACGTACTGCTAGAAAATGTTGAATGCAGACAGATTAAAAAACAGTGTAGACTGGCTTCTCTGAATATGGCATACAGTTGAGTGGGTCTGGCTTTTTTCCTGTTGATGGTTCAGGGCATGTCACTTCACGACCAGACATAGATCAGACCTTACATTTCACCTTGTCTATAATTTTTTCTACTTTGGTGGCAAGCACCAGATTTTCTAAGATGTTAGAGCAGGCTACCCACAGTTCCTTTTTATTTCCAGACATGGAGTACTTGGCTTTTAACTCTCAAACAGGAGAATCTGTTGCTTGGTCATCCCAATATCTGGCTTTTCCACAGCTTTGAGAAGTTTTGAGGGCTCTGGACAGCTAACTGATCTGTCCTAAAAGATGCCAAGTTGCAGTTTGGGTCTTGGCTAGTAATGAGACATTCATGCATGAAGGCAGTTAAAAGCACAGTCACTTCTGGAACACATCTGACTGTAAGCTGAGTTTGGCAAAACCAAAAATAAAAAGGAAGGAAAATAAATTTTCCACTCTGAGAAATTATAATTGAATAGCTAAAAGCATTATAGCTAAGTTCAAAATTATAACTCTTAGTAACACAGTTCCTTCTAAGTTATAGCTCAAGTTATGTAATTCAGAAGTGAAGTAGAAAATATTTGCGCTATTCTTTGTGGACAAGATAAAAATTAAGAGAAGTTCTGGAGGGTACCTAAACCTGATAACCCCCAAAAATCCAAGGGAAATAAATGTCTATTTTTGCTTTATTTGACCTGCTGCTAAAAGCTGTATATTTGCAGAAAGATATACAGTAAGATGAGATGCCAAACTGGCTTTGGAAAAATTTGTGTCCATTCTGCCAACGAATTCTGGAGCAAAGACTTGAAACAAAAAGATCATTGTTATTAGTGGTTTTTATCATTATTATAGGATTATCTTGTCAAGTAGTAATTTCAATAGTAGGAAAAAAAGGTGTATTTTGAAATAACATAATGTTCCAGACCCAATGTGGTTAAAGCTGATCATGTTGAAGACAAAGAATCTTGTATCAGTTGAAACTTTCTTGATGTTATATTTAAATTTTCTGCACAGACTCAGGTACAGTATCATTTCCTGTGTTCATAGTAGTAGACCACGACAGATTTCATGCATATAGGATGATCTTATCTAATCGTTTACTTCTGTTCTTGAACCAACAGTTAAAGGCACTTCAGGAACAATTTTAATGTCCTTAGCATGTTATGCATTGCACTGACAGCAAAGTAATGAGTAAGTGTTGAACAATGCAATACTCAGGCGCGTAATGCTGCAAAATGCCTATAAATAAATAAATACATAATGTATAAATAAAGTAAATAAGAATAACTGAGTTGCAGTGCCAAGCAAAAGGCTTAAACTACAACTGGTCTAGAATCCAAATCATGACAATCTTCTACTCCTATATTATATCCACACAGAGTTTAGTATATATGTTAATATATATACATACAGAGTTTATATATACCAAAAGTCTCTGTCATCATCTTCTGTTATAGTTGTTGGCATTTCAGTGCATGTCTAAACTAACACAAAAATGTTGTTTTCATTATTAATTGATATCAATTTTATGCAGTTAAATATGCAGGTTACAAAGTTGTAGTGGTCTTCTTAGTCTAACATATCAGTATAGAATGTGTACTGTAATAATCATTTTGGTTGTGCTTTGAGAGTTCAGCATGACCTTATGGGTCACTGAATTCATTTCACTAACTCATCACAAACTACAATGACAGCAAAGTCACCTACTGTGCCACCTTCATCTAAAGTAAATAGCATGGAGAATTTAAACAAGTGTTTCTGCTCCCTTCAATCCTTCAGAAAATCAAGTTGTTATTGGACCTTTTGTGAGTTTTGAGAGTATCTTTACTATTCAACATTCATATAAATTTAGACCATTTTTGTAAATGATGACTACTTTATATGTAGCTAGGAAGAGGATATATTTACCTGGTTACCTAAAATTACATGGTTCATAAGACAACATTTCTTCATATCTCATCAATTTAGGGATTTCAGCAAACTGTTCATTGAGAAATAAATATGAATACAGTCAAAGTGAGTAGCAGAAAAAGAAAGGTGTATCTTTTTCTTCAGCAAGACTCTTCTTTTTCCCCACATGCTTTAAAAAAAAGTCTTCAGATTGTATTTCCTTTTGATGTCCATGAAAGCTTACATTTACAGGAAATAAAACTAAAAGTAATGCAACTGACAATAATGAGTCACATCATGTCAACATATGCAGCTACATCTTTTCAAATCACTCTTGCCACTACTCTCTAATCCTTTATGGCAAAGGTTCAGTTTGAAGGGGTATATCTAATAGCTCTTAGTAAACACAAATTCTGGTTTCAAACCAACAGCTGGCCCTGTGTGTCTTTGTCTTTACCTTTGCTTTGTGAATATTGAATGAAGACACTAAAAAATTTCAGAATGTACAGCTGATTTAGGACACTTCATCTCTTGGATGCCCTAGATATGATTTTCCAAAGGATTGTAGCTTTAGGCTTTTACTGATCTACCTTAAATTCCTTATATTCAGAATTTCAAAGAATTTACCCCAAAACTAAGACTTTCAATTCTTTCTTTTCCAGTGTCTTCATTTGCACTTTACAGACACAGACTGCTGGAAGGCATGCTGTCTTATCAGACTGGCACAATGTTTTTCTTCTTATTCATCAATGCTGCATTTTCTTTAGGTAAGAAAAGATAACAGCAAGGAGCACTAATTTTTTGTGTGCCTCTGGGGCTGTATTGGACTGCTGAAAACAAGAGATAAGATCACTGGCTTCGCTGAGCAACTACATTTACTTTAGATATATGTGTAAGAGACTCAGGAGAGGAAACTATTTACATTCTGGCATCTTAATGCATTTCCATCTTTCCACCTTCTTTCTCCTTGCTTCTGTAATGATTTCTTTTCCTCCTGTTAAAACCTGAAGGATATATAAAAGCTTCAGTGGCATGACTAATCCATGTTTATACTGTAATGAAGGGACTATAGCAATGTCTTTGAGGTGAGTGGACTTTTTGTCTGTACATTGAAACACCATATCAGAGGGGAATTTACCTCGTATACTTTGCCTGGCAACAGTCTCTAATTAATGCCCCCTTCACCTCTCACCCCCAACCTAAAACTCTCTCAAATATACATCTTCTCCATGCATGAATGCTTTCACAGGGCTTTTGGTTTCACTCAACTCTATTGAGAAGTTAGCTATCACAAAATCATTTAATAGCCCTTTTATGTGCCATTCTTTCCACCTGCTAATTTATGGATCTTTCTTATGCATGTCTGCATTCTTGTAACTATCCTTTGGAGACAGCTTCTTGCCTTGAATGAAGAGATTTTGTTTTGCTCTTTTTTTCCTCTCTCTCTCTCTCTGAATGTGTGTGGGAAGTAAGCCCCTCACTTGAGAGGATTCATGTGCCTTTATCAAGGACGCCTGACATAAACTGAAAATATAACTTACCAGTTGTATTTTTTCTTTACACACTTACCAACCACCTTAGTCAGCAGCAGTTTGTAAGTACTTAGTGTTTAGAATGTACTCTTTTGTATGCTAGAATAAGTTTAGAACAAACACCTAATTTATAATTCTATTGTATCACAACATTCCCCTGGCTTTATGCCCAGTTACATGAGAATGTTTAACCCTTTTATTCCAACTGCATTATTTCTAAAATTCGGCAGACTTGGTTGGTTTTCATTTCTATACATATACTATACTATGGGAATGTTTATGTTTTCTCTCACTCTCTAAGCTTTTCTCCCTTTTCCAAATCTGGTAGCCACAAAAAGCTGGTTGTCTACATTAATTTAGGTTTTGAGGGAAATGATTCTTCTACTTTATTCTGACAGTGTTGGGCTACTGGAAGACTGGTTCTTAATTTATTTTTCCACAATAAAAGAAGGTACATGCAGGGGAAATTTTAAATAATTATTTGTAGTAGAGTCTACACTGGATTCACACAAATAAAAACGTACTATCCCTTTTGAGAACAGCAAGTAGTAAAAGAATAATTCTGTAGCATTTGATGTTTTAATGATTAGCTATGTAATGGAATAGTGAATAATACTGGGGTTCACCAGCTGCTTAATGTTTGTCTTGAAACTACTTGTTACTGTGATTTAAAAAAAAAAAAAATTATTTCTTTATTTATTACTGGAAAATGCTAGAAAGCAAAATTCATCTAAGGAAGGTTTTACCAGTTCCTGTAGTAAAACAGTCTACATTATCTCTAACTATAGGGAGGTCATGTGTAATTAGAAAATATTAGAATTCTACTGTGATTTGATTTAATACTTTCTTAAAGCAAAATAATTTTGTAAATCTGTGAACACAAGAGGCATTGACATTTGTAAGGACATTCTGTATCTTTCCTCAAATAATGTAAGTGTTCAGGTCTCAGTTTCTGTCCATAGGCCAAAACCTACTTCTGTATAAATGTATCTATATATGTATTTTCCAAGCTGTGATGCTATTAGGACTTCAGCATATTTTATCAACTCAGTTTTCACATTTCCTGTGCTGTAAACCTTTCTTTGATTCGTATTGGAACAAAATGAAGCTGAGAGAATGTAACAGCAGCATCACTTTCTCTTGAACACCAAGAACAGAAATGAATAGATCCTCGGCTTTCACTCTCAGACAGACTAGGTACTTAATTACCTAAACCAGGGCAAGAGAGCAGGTGAAGAAATGCCAGTCCAGTTTCAAAGACATTGGACAGTCAAATAAGTGGGACAAGGATGTAGCCTAAGCTCTATTAAATCTTCAGTGGCAGTTTGGGTAGAACCTTCTAGATTGCAATTTTCAATGTTTGTCCCCAGTCCTTTACTGGACCTTGGCATTAGCTTTTTTTTAAAAAAGAAGTTGCTTCTAGTGTAAAGACTAATATTGTATAAGTTGATCACATGTTCTGCATTTATTTCAATTTTGGTCTCTTGAGGAATACTTGAACATTTCACATTTGGAAAGATGGGTGTGGATAAATTGTTCTACTGAATATTGGTGATCCTATGGTCTATGCTACTGTTCCTACAGGAAGTTTGAAATTTGGTTTGTTTCTATATTTTTTCCAAATCAGTATAATTCAATGAGGTACATATGAAATGATTAAACCTCTTAGATGCTTCCTAGACAGCTCTCATACCTGCTATCTTTTCAGATATCTTGTACCCTGCATGCATTTACAAGTAAAAGAACAGGTTACAAAATAAGGGTTTTTACCTTCTTGCATGTCATTATACTAGACATTGATGATTTCAGTAAATTGAATGAAATATCCAAGGCAGCATGTATCCCAACCCATCCAGAAAAGACACTGTGGCAAATCAGCAACTCTTTTACCTCCACTGGCTTTTACCATGTGTTCCTTTCATTTCACTGATTTTATTCTGAAGATATAAAACACTTGCATATTGTTAACAGCTTCCATACACCATCAAAATAGGATGCAGGGACAAGAATGTATTTTTCCTATAAAATTTGGCACAGGTCTATTTTGGTCTCTCTTCATATGATAGATATTCTACTTTTAAAAAACATTCATTTTCAAACAAATTGTAAATGATTACCTCTCATAGATGAAAAATAAAAATCTTGTAGCTTATGTAAAGCTTAGTGCAAAATTACATGAGGAATTTCTTGTTTTATTAGCCCCTATCTTTGTATAGGGTTTTCTTCTTTCAGTTTCATTTTTCTGGTTTGTTGATCTCTTTACCTTTAGAGTTTTATTTCCTATAACTTGATCCAATTTAACAGTGTCTTTTTTCATATTCTGTGTGGTAAATGAGGTAGTTACATTACATGTCTGCCGAGTTTCCACTGTCAGTACTTCAGATTTAAGACCGGATATTGATAGTGCACAGTGCTTTCTTTCACATCTACTATTAAATGAAGGATTATATCCCTCCTCTATCTCTGCAATGGACCATGAAAAACATATCTGTCTTAATTCAAGCAGCTGTAAAACATTCTATCATCTATTCCTACAAAAGTTTTAGGACCTATACTCCGTTTCCCATATCATTGGGTTTTATTTTATAATATTCTTTCTGAAGGTCCTAACTGCTTCATTTCTATTGATAAAATTGGGAAATACAATATTTTATTAAATTAAAGCACTGATCTCTTAACTCTCATGAGCAATGACAGGACTCAAGGAAATTACACAAATCCGTTGGGGGAGATTTAGGATGGGTACCAGGGAAAAGTTCTTCACCCAGAGGGTTGTTGGGCACTGGAACAGGCTCCTCAGGGAAAGGGTCACAGCAGCAAGCCTGGAAGACCTCAAGGAGCATTTGAACAATATTCTCAAGCACATTGTGTGATTCTTGGGGCGTCCTGTGCAGGGCCAGGAGTTGGACTTGATGATCCTTTTGAGTCACTTCAAACTCAGAGTATTCTGTGATTCTGTGATTGCAATCAGTTTAAAAATCTGTCAGAACTGAACCTCTAGTGGATTCTGCATGTTTCAGAAAATTTTAGTATTGCCAAAATATAATTTAAATTTAAGAATTAGGAGAAAATGACAGAGGTCATATGAAAAATATATTTTTCAATCTTCATAGATTTTTCCTCTTCTAAATATGATGCAGTTGAGGTGGAGAAGATAAGGAATACTGCAGATGATAAATAGAAGAATGCTTTGTTAGTCTTTGTTACAGGATGACATTATAAAATGTTTAAAATCTTTATACAGTCCTTCACAATGTCAACTTTGCCTGCAAAATCTATATTCCTTCTTTTACTGGCTGACTATTCTGTCTGCAAACCAAAGCCTTCCAAAGCTGACTGAGTTAAGTGTCCTGGTCCAAGCCAGAAAAAGGGGTACAGAATTTGTTATGCATGTGATCATGTAAACTTTATTGTTTTCCATGGCAGGTGAGCTAATGAAGATATTATATATGTGAGCCATTATACTGTTTCTGCAGAAAGTTGTGCTTAACCTCAGTGGTATCTTCGGATTCTAACATATCAGCAACAGTGATTAAATATGAAATTTAAAAAGTGTCCAAAGAGTTTAGAAAGAATTTCACTCTACCCATCTTATGTTCTGCTTTCTTCTTTATTTGTTGGTTTTGGTGGGGGTTTTTTTGGTGGGTTTTACTTGCTTGAGTTTTTCCAATCCTATTTGGTCTCCTTCTCATAGCAGTAATAACCATGTTTGGAGAGGTTTGGTCCACAGTACTTTGGCCTGGATTGTTCACAGATGTTTTTCTGGTCATTTTTATCCTCCTATGAAAAGAGTCACAAGTAAAACAAAAAAGTCACAACACTATGTGATGACAGTGTTACTAGTATATTGAAAGCAAGAGGAACTTCAAATTAAGTCAATGGTAAGCCTGTATGTACTTTTTTTCTCCTTCAAACTATAATGAAAATATTAGCTAACTACTTAAAGAAAGAGCATTTTGCTCACACTACATTTGCTACAGCTAACACATCCCAGATGTTAAGGAAAACTGTCACTGTTCATAGGAGTCCTTCTAAAGCAGCAGCATTTTTTGTATTACACAAGACTTGGGAAATTCAGCAAACTTTGTGAGAGAAGGAGGATACTGCAGATTAGAATCCTGAAATTAACATGCTGGTATCTCCATTTAAAAAGAAAAAAAAGCTGACAAAATAAATGAAAGCCCTAGTTTATCAATAAGAAATTCAATCTTTCTAAGAGTTATCAAGGAATGGAAAAGAAAAAGGTTTTCTAGTTAAGAGCACCGTGACACCTCATGGAGTCACCTTAACTGTCCAGTTACAATTCTGGCTTTGCATTGATAAGAATCATAAAATGGGTCAGGTTGGAAGGGACCACAGTGGGTCACCTGTTCCAACCTCCCTGCTCAAGCAGGGTCATCCTAGAGCACAGGGCCCAGGATTGCATCCACATGCCTCTTGAACATCTCTGGTGAGTGAGATGCCAAAACTCTCAGGGCAACCTGTTGCAGTGCTCAGTCACTCATACAGTAAAGTTCTTCCTCACATTCAGGTGGAACTTCCCGTGCATCAGTTTCTCTCTGCTGCATTTTGTTGGCCTGGCTCCATCCTCTTGACCCTTGCCCTTTCGATTTTTACATGCACTGATGAGGTCCCCTCAAAGTCATCCCTTCTTGATGCTTAACAGGCCAGCCCCTCCAGCCTTTCCTTATAAGAGAGATTCTCCAGACCACTGATCAACTCTGTAGCCCTCCCCACTGGATCTACTCCAGAAGCTCTGTGTCTCTCTTGTGCTGTGGAGCCCAGAAACTAATCAACACTATCGTGTTCTGAGATCATTGAGAAGAGGCATAGGTTTTCAAAGATTCACATTTTTTATACAGAGAAGGTGGTTTTGTGGAAAAATACTTGCATCAAGATCTGTTAGTTATTCTATGGCTTATTCTTTAAAATATCACTACTTGTTTTGTATTTACAAACCATAAATGGACATTCTTTAAAACAGGAGCATATTAGGTAGTCATAATTGGTTTTAGGTATTTGTAATTGTTTGTAGCTCTTTGGAGGTATTTAGGATCAGGAAGAAATCCCAAAAGTGGTATCAATCGCTGGATAAAATTTTAAAATTTTGGACAGTTATCAAAGCTCTATGGTAAAATGGATTTGACTTTACCATTCCACTTGCTAGCGAATATTTTAAATGAAACATTTACAGTTGTCAGAATTCCTAGTAAAGTTAGTTTTAAATTTTAAATTAATGCATATAAGAAAGGAACAGAGAACTGCATTTCTGCTTATGTTAGCTAATCAGAATTTCTAGTATCTTTATATCTGCAGATATATCAATTTAAATTAACATTTATTGGAAGAGGTTTTGCTTTATCATTAGTTCTCATTTTATAAATAGATACAAGCTACTGTGCCAGAGTACTAGTGCTATCCAACCTGATCTTCATCTATTCCAAACCCATTTTTATTATAGCAAGGTGCAAGTCAAAGGACATAATCCATGTATTAAACATTTGTGCTAGCATAATACTGCAAGGTAAATTGTTATTGATTCATACAAAGGGTAAAGTTGAAAAGATTTACATTTAAATTAAAAAAAGGGACTTCTGGAAATCAATAATAACAACCATGGGATTTACCTTTGGAAATATCCTGGCATTAAAAAAATTATTCAGATTTACAGTTGTTGCCCTTTAGGCATACAGAGCAACCAAGGACAAAATTGACTTTTTTTTTCACATTCCTGTTTCTATTAAATAAACTCAGATCATACTTGACTGTTAAGTGTAGTTATCTTAGAATATTTCACATATGCAATATATGCTAAAGTGTATGATTACGTCTTTATCTGTCTCTGAAGTTCACTTATGCTGAACAATTTCAGTGTTGTCACTAACGTAATCTATGTATCGCTTCTTTGTTGATAGAAGGGCAATTTTATGTTGTGCCCAATGATTTTGTTAAAAAATGGTCCAGTGATTATTCACTGGAGTGAATGGTTCACCAAGTAATGAAATTGAAAATGTGGCTATGCAGAATTCTACTTTAGAAAATATCTACCTCAGATTAGAATCTATCTACCTAGACTCATTTTCCCACCTGATTTCTTTTCTGTATGTGAATTATTTTGTGCACGATTAAAATGCCTCTCATATCCTGCAGATATAGTACAAAGCACAGTAGTAAGAGACACTTACCAGAGGCTACAGTACTGACAAGGCACAGAAAGCCAGCATGGAATTTGTGGATACTTTCTGAAAATGAACAGAGAAGCCTTTAGTTGTTGAATTAAAAAGATGTTTATTAACATTAATATAATATAAAGATGTAAATCTCTACCAGTAGAAATTTATTAAACTAAGAGCTGTGTACCTCACTATCTTTTCCTCCTCAACTTTTAACCACAAATTGAAGCAAAAAGATTTATGGTTTGTGGAGATGATAAAAGTCCAGATTAGAGATTCATACTTTCATATGGCTCCTGGACGGTGAAGTGAAGTACTAATGTGATTCTTGTATTCCTCTCAGAAACTATGGAAGGAAAATAATTTCTAGACCTAAATAATGTCTCCCTCTCTGTCTCTTTTTCCACTTCCCAACCTGTTCCTCCAATTCTCCCCCCAAGTCTCTGAAGATAGGTAATTTTACTTTAGACTCTATTTTTTTCCCCAGTATATTCTGAAGAACTTGTAATCACATAAGTCAACATTTATTATGGAAAAATAAAAAGTTTTTTAAGTCCTGTTTTGTGGTCTGTACAGTGTTCCTACAGAATATCATTGTGACTAAGGTCCAACATTGGGTTTAAGAAAGTGTCAGGTATCTTTTCTTCCACAAGCCAAATGTATTGTTATGGAATAGAAATTTATTTTAACCCTATAAGTGGGGTTTTTTTCTAAAGATTGATTTTATTTGCTTCTCACCATCTCAGTTTGCAAACCTACACTTTCACAGATTGACATTGTGCAATCTAGTACATTAATATTTGTAAAGATTTCAGTTATGGTGTTTTTGGAGGCTTTAGAATAATTTATTTCACAGATAGGCAGACAAAACATAGGAGTTAAGTGCCTGTAAATTCCTCAGCTTGTTAAGATACGAAGTTGAAAGCTCAGTTTCAAACATACTTGGATAAATTACCAGGTCTTCCTAGCATGATGACTTTGCATAAATGAATTAATGTTTCAGAAAGACTAAGTGATCTATTCAGAAAAGAATTCCAGTGAGAAACAGAAGAATGGCACACTTCACTGGATTGGATAGCTGGAGAGAGAACAGTGAATATGTAAGAGAGGAGGGACAACAAATACAGGAATTAAACCCTGCAATGTTATGTAATTATCTGAACAGTTTGACTTGAACATGAGAGTAGAGGCATTACTAGAGTTTTTGTTTTTTCAGGTTGTTTTCATGTCTCAATTATAAAGTGTATTTTCTGTATCAGAAATTCTTATCCTTGTCCTTTTCCTTTTTTTCTGCCTCTATTTGCAATTAAGCCACTGTTTCAATATGTATATGCACCATGTGTCATAAAAGACTGTTCTCACTAGGTCTAATCAAATTCTGGTGTGAGCACTGGACGTAAAGCAAAAGAAATCTGCAGTTAATGTGAGATTTATTCCCTAATGTATAATGTATATTGCATCTAGAGTACAAATTTCCCAATAAAATACATGAATAAACTGGGATCCTGAGTCCCTGATAATTTTTGTGCAAATCTAATAATGAGAATGTCATCAGCTTCTCAGTGGCTAATTTAGTAGCTACTATCAACTGCCAAAAAGGTATGGCTAAATGAAATAAAATCTTATACTCTACCAGTAATTCTCAGAGCTCTTAGAGTTCTGAAAAAAAACCCAACCAACCAACCAACCAACAAACAAAACCCACAAAACTTTAATTACCCTAATTTTAAACTGGGACACAGAATATCTTGTTTGACAGCATTGGCAGGTGAGGTCTGATGATCCTTGCTGCAGCATATGAAAAAATTAGTACTCCTCAGGGACTACTTTGTTCTTGTCTATATGTGACCATGTCTCCAGTAGTCATCACAAGGGAAGGAGTGCCCATATTTCAGTTACACTCTACTAAGCTAAAGCACTTTACCCTTTATTCATTAAGAATATGCAAGACTTTCAACTGTGTGGTTATAACACCTATTTTGCTGAAGAGATCAGAGTACTCTGAGTTGAAAGGGACCCACAAGGAAGTCCAGCTCAAGCGAATGGCACATACAGGGATTGAACTCACAGCCTTGGTGTTATTAGCACCCTGCTCTAACCAACTGAGCTAACTTCTAGAGAAAGGAAATGGTAATGGAAGCATATGATTTGTTCACAGAGTGCTACCTAGAATTTTTCCTGAACTGCCCATCAATATCCTATATTGCTTGGTTATGGAAAGGGATGTAAACCCCCTGCTACATTATCCAGTATAACCTACTTTCTCAGCTATTTAAACACAGTGTAACACAATACTAAACTTGTCTCCCTTATTAGAAAAACACTTCAGGCAGTCTGGGGCAGAATTTGACCTTCTATTTTTCAAGTTCCTCTTTGTTGCAAACCTTCCCCGGGGGGGAGACATCTCCATGTCTGAGGTTTATTCTCATATTTACCCTGAAAGACACTCTTTCATTTGAAGTTCTGAGTATAACAACTTCCTTAGCACCAGGAACTAGATAAAGCTCCCATTAATTCTAAAGTTTTATACATACTTACATTTTACCTTTCCTGTATATTCCCCTTTGTGTATTAGTGTCTTTAATATTGTTTAGAACTAACTTATTTGAGGAATAAATTATCTGGACAGACTTTCATAATATATCTACCATATTAAATTTTATTTTAGCTAAACAGTATTAACAAATGGTACATCAACATCACAATAAAAAATCAAAAATAAGAAGTGGAATTTGTGAAACATGCTACTGAGTTTCATGAGAGGCTTGAATATGATCGTAATCAGCACAGCTTTAATGTCATTAACAGGTTTGCCTGTGCTTCCACTAGTGTTCATGCAGATGAGAACAATTATCAATATCCATCTGTCAAGGGAAGGCAGCACATATGCTCTCTTAGAACTTTAAAATAAATCAGATATGGTTTATAAAATGTTATTCAAACCACTGTAGTGTGCACTAGCATAAGCAGGATAAGGGATTTGCTCACCTTGCTTTGCCTTGTAGTGGAAGACCGGCCTGCATTAAAACCTTGAACTGGATATCTCCTTTTTCAAAAATAGTGTGTATGGAATCTTGAGCTTCTCAGGAATGCATCTGTCTGTATTAATGCTAGACCTATTTAATTTCAAATGTTTTAGGAATTTGGCTACATTACCTCTATGCATATTTTATTTTGTATTGCATATATGGACACTTAAATGAAAGTAGTGGTGTTTATAGACTCAGTTACAGCACACCTATGTCATCTAAGTACATAAGTACATACATATATATATATATATATATANACATTCAAAGGCTGCTGCTAGGACATTCTAAGGCAGTATACATATATATATATATATATGAGACAAACCTCACAAATTACAACATTTTCCTAGCTGACTTCTAAAACCTGGCTTTAAGAATCTTAAAAAAACTTAATTCCTTTGATGGGAGCAGATGGAATTGTCCCATATGAGTAGAGAGACTGGCAATTTACAAGAATGTATAGAGATTGGTAAATTTGAAGGATGTATAAACTTCAGTACTTTGATTCTATTTGGAATCACAGATTGCATTTACCTCAAAACTATACATGTTATCTAGCTTTTTACCACAATCTCTTTCTTATGTTGTAGTTATGCCCTTCTAAGTGGGAACAGGGAAAGTTTGTAGAAAGAGGAAACCAAACAAGAGTAAAAAAAGTGTGATGTTCTCTAGAGAAGTGTGATGCTTAGAGGGAGTTCATATCAGCAATGCTGCTGAGTGACTGCCAGGACTCAGGAAGTCCACTGATTACTACCCACTTCTGTTGTTTCTGGGTGCCAGTGACACAGCCATGAGCAGTCCAAGCAGCACCAAGAAGGATTAAAGATCCCTAGGAATGGCAGTAAAGGCCTCTGGAATACATGTAGTTTTTCATCAATACCCCTAACCAAAGGGAAGGGTTTTGAAGGGGCCGGTTGAGTCTGAAGAATCAACAAATGGCAACAGGACTGGTGCCACAGCCAGGGGTTTGGCTACTTAGATGGTGGGACTCACTTTGAGAAACCTGATCTACTGGGAACTGATGGAGTCCATCTGTCAGAGAAGGGAGAGGGCATTTTTGGTCATAAGCTTGCCAAGCTGGTGATGGAGACTTCAAATTGAAATAAACAGGGGAGGGGAATCTCAATTCATCTCACTCCTACCAGTTTGATACAAAGGGTTAGCAAGCCATGACTGGTGAGGGATTACAGGTCAGCAGGAGAACACCTGAAATGCAGAACAAAGGAATTACAGCTTCTCTAGCCAGTAAGTCAACATCATTGAGGGCTCTAAAAGGTAGAGTAGAAAACTGTATTCTGGCCTGTGAGGCCACATGTGGACTACTGTGTTGAGTTCTGGGCCCTAAGGTTCAAGGGAGACAAGGAACTACTGGAAACCATTAGGAAGAGGACTGTGAAGATCATTAGGAAACTGGAACATCTCTCTTATAAGGGAAGGTTGGGAGAGCAGAGTTTGTTTAGCCTGGAAAATGATGACTCAGATGGGATCTTACCAATGCATAAAGTTATGTTAAGGGTGGATGTCAAGGGGATGGAGGCAGACTCTTTACGGCAGTCCTAAGCAACAGGAAAAGGGGAACAGGACACTGACTGGAACACAGGAGGCTCCATCTAAATATGAGGAAAACCTTCTCTACTTTGGGGTTGACAGAACACTAGAACAGGCTGCCCAAAGAGGTTTTGGAGTCTCCTTCTCTGGAAATACTCAAATCCTGTCTGGATTTGACCCTGTGTAATCTGCTTTGGGAGAGCCTGTTGTAGTGGGCGGGGGGGGG